>VDFB02018473.1:0-12203 GCA_007258455.2 Sequoia sempervirens
TGATGAAAATCAAAACAAAACTCCTTATTAAGGCATAATGTATGCCTGTTTACCGTCCTTGACTGTGAAAAGAATACTAATGAGCTAGAACTTGTATGACATATATGATTATGATGAACAAAGAACATGAATTATACAGAAAAGTTTGATATAAATGTTTACTCAGCTGAATTAATTGAGTGAGTTAAACTCATTGTTCACCTGTAGCCTTCAGAAAACATTAACTTAATCATTATGAATGCACAGTTGGTTTAGTAGCTCGATAGATAACGATGCTTTACTCTTTCAGTTGTATCTCATTTCGTTCTTTGATGAATATGATGATGTTATCTTTAAATCAGCCCATTTAATGAATAGCGCAGCATGCCGAGCTCTACCCTTGTGGGAGCCCATTTTTCTCCACATGCTTGCTCTTCAAATAATGATCAGCTTCGTGACTTTACCTATACCTACACAAGGAAACAAACAATGTTAGCATAAAATAGAATATGATGATCGTGATATTTCTCCTTTAGCTCATTTCCTCTGCACTTGATTGATTGTTTCAATGCATGATTAATAGTAGGTTGTATTATTGTGGGTGCCTCATATAGGTTACTTCATAATCGGAGCCACTGACACCCCCTCTTTTCTCTTACAGGTTGACAGAGCTTGAGAAGACAAAGGTGCACCATTCATAGTCAACCATCGGCCAAAATAGGCAATGATGATTATGTTGTTTACTTATATGTTTTCTTTTCCGCATCTTGATAGTATAATGTACTATTAATGATACATTGTGGCTTGATCACATCCACTGACTGATAATGGATATTTTATTTCAATTTATTCTTTTCATTTGAAGGAACGAAGTAAAATTTAAGTAAAACATTATATCATTGATTCTTGCAATCAAATGAAGCTATGTAAATATAAATCTTTTCATGAAATAAATGAAAGCATCTGAGATGCTATGTTGCTTGTATGTTCAATTTTGTACCTCGTTTAATTCTGGAACATCTGAATAGCATTCTGAAACTTCACTTCTAATTTTTCTTTTAAATGCACAATTGTCACTTGATGAATAATAATAATAAAAGATGCAATCAACACTTAAACTCAATCTACAATTTCACCTCATGATATAATATTGTTCAGCCAGCTCCGCCAATCGAGCTATGGTGAAAATTGGTAACAGGTACTTAGGCTCTTTATTATTTTTTTAGTTTTTATAAAAAATTCTAGTTTTTTCAAAAAATTCACATCAAAAACTAGAAAAAACAAAAAATAAAAGAAACTAAGTCTATAGGCACCTAAGTCGTACCACATTGAACACATTTATTCTTCCTGCACATGCTTCTGTCAATGGCCTCACTTGTTTCAATGACTCTTAATACTACTAGTAGGTTAACCTTGTTGACCAACACACTCACACCACTCTGCCAACCGTTGAAACCGATGACATAAGATCCAACGATGACCAAAAAATTCATTGCATTTAACCACTCGGCCAAATATTTTGCTTCCTTTGGAATATTCCAAAAATCCAACATCTTTGAGAGCATATTAGACTATGATGATTGAGTTTTACTAACAACCACGATAGGGGGAATTTGCATAATATTCCATCAAAATCTAGCATATATCAAGATTAAATTTTTTCAATGAGGGGAATATTCCCTAAATATTCATTGACTTCATGCTGATGTTAGCATGCTTTCATCATTATACGAAAAAAAATCAATCCCCCTCTTAGCCCTCATTTACCCTAAAGGAGATTTTTTTTTGACATAACTTAGGCATACAATGTTGAAATCAAGAAAACAATATATCATCAGAAAGATGGTTCTATATAATTTCTATTGGAGAAGGTCTAATCATTAGATTTTTTTGATAGTTCATTTTATTCTCAATCAAAGTTAGATCTTCATATTTTGCTTTTGAGTTCATAATTTTTCACCTGTATCTCTAATTTTTGTGATTCTAGTGGTGTTGGAATGGTATTTCAGATCTCTTTAGATCTATTCATGCACTTTTTCTAGAATTTGTTAGAAATCAAGATCTAAAATGCAAACCAGAAAATAACCTTCCACAAAGAGAAAATAAAAAAAGCAGAGAGTTTGCATGAAGATGTGCAAATTGATATATTCGAAGTACAATAATTACAAGAGATAATTTGCTTTATAAAAGCAAGTATGCATAACCCTAATCTTATCTTGAGAAACAAGATAGCTCAAGAAGATAAGGATGAGAATAATTAACCTAGGAATTAAATATGCCTAAGTAAACTTATGCTAAAGTGTAATTAAATAATTAATTACACCAACACCCCCCATAAGTGCAACTTAGGGAGAAGCAGATTATTATGCAAATGATGTGAGATGGGTCCCGACAACAAAGGCCTGATCAAGTACCCATTTACAAATGCAAAGAGAGAGAAAACCAAGTGGGAAAAAACCCCCCTCAATGAGATGAACTGCTGCAAAAGAATCAGCGGAAGAAATGCGATGAAGCAACATTGGAACCCCAAATCCGGCAAGCAAGGAAAGATACTTTTGTTTGCAAGAAACCATAATGGAATCACAAATGCAATAGCAGACCCGATGCCAAGGAACACTAGAAAACTCGCATACTGGATCAACCCTGGAATATGTAAGCAACAGTAGATGAAAGGATGAAGCCACCCATAATGATGACAAAATCTAGAAGCTGTGTCCTCGAAACCAATGCCAAACTGAAACTAAAATTGCCCCATAAGATGAGTACCATCAAGATTCTAGAACATTAACCATAAAAACATGGCCTTCAAACTGAGAAAGATCTGAACCAATGCAAATCAAGAACCATAAACTCTCAATGTGAAGTGTGAACCGATGTGAACCAATAATCGCGTCCAACTAAGCAAGAGGCTAAAAACACAAGAAACTAAGAAAAAATCGAGTTGTCACCAATATGAAAGTGTGATGCAAGAACTCCCCCTTAATGGAACTTTATATCAGTTCGTTATTACAATACCCAATGATTACAAAAGGAGATAATGAAAAACATGCAGAAACTATAGAAACAAAAGTGAAAATGAAAACCTAGTGCATGAAACAAAAAATGAATGCATTCACAAAATAAGGTACACATATTCTGAAAAGGACCTTAGATCTGCATAGAGGCTAAAACTAGCTTTCTGATGCCCCTTGAATCAAGAAAAAAGGATAAGAGAGTCAAAAGATAGGTCTCCCAGAGTGAAAACAACAACATGCGACTTCTGAGGCTGAAAAATAAATCAAAAATACAAAACCAAAAAATCAGACCTGCACCATTGTATATAGCTGGAAACATCTTTCCATGATATCATTTGCAAAAAAAATGGCGTTGTACAAAGGGTCACATGGAGTTTCATGAAGCTGCTCCAAAAGTCAATATGGCCTTTTGTAGCCCTCGGGGGCTGGTAGTCCTAGGGGATTAGGTGGAGCCCTCATTCACCAATGTGGCTGGGGTGAGTGCTTGGAGTCCTAGAAGGGGTTGGAGGCAGGGCTTGGACCCCAGTGTGACCACATGGGTGAGAGAAAGCCCTTGGGGGCTAGAAGCGTGGAGGCGGCGTTGGGGGTGTGTCTCACAGCGGTGGCGGATGAAAGGTCGCCACTCTAGTGTCGCGGAAGAAATGAGCAATGGCCCGGTGCGGTCGTTTACTCAATAGATTGAAGCATAAAAAATCTGCAGTTTTTAAATATATATATATATATATATATATATATATATATATATATATATATATATATATATATATATATATATTACAATTATGAGCCTAGAAGAATGTGCATGAGGGCGTCTGACCCTCGGACAAATTATTTTCACTCCCGATCAAGAAACGTAATCCCAAATTGGACAAATTGTATATGAAAATAGGGGTTTTTGGGTGCTGCGAATCCAACGACGAGGTCCATTTTGGCCCAAAGTGCCCAAAAAATTAGGCGACCCCTAGATTTCTCAGAAAAATCACCGAGCTTGAAACCCTCGCAGATCTTGCAAATGGTGATCAAAATCAGAAAAATAAAAGTCAATCCTAAATTTTTCCAGTGCTCTGAATCCAATGGAAAACTCCAATCTAATCCAAGATGTTGCATAAATATACTCAAGGAATGAAACCCTTGAGGGAACCCGAACGAGCTCTACAATGTATTCCTCCAAAAAAGCTGAGAAGGGGCTTCAAATTGAGGCTCTAATACCATGATAGAAACCAAGATCTGAAATGCAAACCAGAAAATAACCTTCCACAAAGAGAAAACAAAAAAAGCAGAGAGTTTGCATGAAGATGTGCAACTTGATATATTCGAAGTACAATAATTACAAGAGATAATTTGCTTTATAAAAGCAAGTATTGATAACCCTAATCTTATCTTGAGCAACAAGATAGCTCAACAAGATAAGGATGAGAATAATTAACCTAGTAATTAAATATGCCTAAGTAAACTTATGCTAAAGTGTAATTAAATAATTAATTACACCAACATAATTTTCTCTAGACCTATATTTTATTTAGCTTTTTATGATTTCACATTTCAAATGCTTAATTACTTTGATGTCTCCGTACCTAGAAAGGATCTATTTGTGTGAGATGACTTCATTTGATATATTTTACAGGTACTAAGGTTATTAGTCTCTACTTTTTTTCATTTGAGGAAGTATCATTGGTTTTTTATTCATCCTTATGTGGTCATTCTGGCAAAGGATAATTATGAGTCTTGGTGAAATGACATCCTACCACATCTCAGGTGGCTTGATCTTTTGTCTTATCTATATGGACTCATACCTACACTAGACACACTAGAGATTTTATTGCCATGGGGTATTATCAATGATCATGTTGTAGGAGTGATTTATTCTAGTGTTGATCATCAAACTATGTGTGTTGTATCATATACTAATTATCCCCACACACTTTGGACTCAAATTTGGAATATCCATGGAGACCCTCATATCTCTCCATTCCTAGAGGATCATACTACATATTTTCTCATTCCTCTTACAAATGTATATTTCCTACCCTTTTATGAAGATACTTTAAAGGAATTTGAGTATATCAAAGGTCTTGCATGTTCTGATGATTTAGAGACTTGTCTTCATGTTCCCACTCTTGATATTGAGACTCAATCTTCATTTTTTTTCTTACCATCTTAGCATCGCCACATCCTTGTCCCCTATTGGTTTAATGCAACAAGACATACATCTTCTTTCAAGCATAGCTACATGGGATTCATATCATGCGGATATTTCATCCTTTTTTGAAGAGTCTCAAATTGTAGACTTGGACGAATACTTTGGGGACATTTATCTCCTCTTTGTTGACAACCACATCATCATTGTTGGCCCATCATTCTTCATCATCTTTGGAGATTGTTATACATCAATCTTCACAGGTTCTTTGATTGACATCATATAATTCTAACATGATGACACTTAAGCACTTTTTAGAGGCACACATCATTTAGATTTGGATTCCTGATTCTTCTAATTTTTTAGAATTTCTTCTCCGATCACCAATGGATTTGTTTCTTCTTAAGGGGATAAATGTTTTTTATAGGTGGTAAATCGTGTTCTATCTTCGGGCGTTATTATTGGCATAGGATCTCTTTCTTCACGGGGTAGATTCATATCCTTATTTTCTCTATCATACTAGGGGTACATCTATTGTAGGGTGATCCCACAATACTGGTTTACAATTTTTGGCCAAACTAGACATAAAACTATTTTTTTTAACTAAAGCTTCACTTTTGGGCACCTATAGCAGCTAAACCGTGAGGAATTTGAAGATGATGCAAACTAGTGATTTGTGAAATTTTGTATGTATATTTTGAATATATTTTTTTCAAAATTTTGGAATCAAATTGCACTTATTTTCCATCTTCTTCAAAAACTAGTTTTTAACAGAAACACCATTTTTAAAGAGCGATGTTACTAGCTAACACATAACTTTTTTTTCTATGAAGAATAAAATTTTAATTTTTGAATTTAGATTTGTAACTATGATATCTAGAGCATGGAATTGGTTTCATAGCATTTCATTGAATATTTTTTCTTAATTAAGTTTCAAAGTCAAACCGTTATAATTTAGACATGATTTATTGGCTAAAACATAATTTTTTGTATGTATCAATTCCTTTTCTTTGTTGGATCAAAATTAATATCTAGTCTACTGATATTTTCAAATTTTTTTTATAATCTGTATTTTTCCACATGTGCAAGAATAAAGAGCTTGATTTTTGATGAAAATCCTACATTCACAAGAAATAAAAAATAAATACAATAATCAAATTAAATACATTTAAAATTATACTTTTTGGGAAGCTTATAATAAGGACTATATACTTACAAAACATAAATTTTAAATGAAATCATTTGATCCCCCAAAAGGTAAATCAAAATTGGTTTTTTATGAGCATTTTGATAGGTGCAAGGGAGACTTCATTATAGGTATTTTTTAAAACTAGCGGGGTTCTATCTAGGGGGTTTGATCTAAGGTGGTTTGATCAAACCCTCTTCAATTGGAATCCTTTAAATGAAACTTTTCAAGGATTAAATCATTATATTTTCTAAAAATATGTGATTTCAACAAAAATCAGAATGTCCCAAAAAGTGTAAACCACTATTGTTGGATCACCCTATACTTGTGTGATATAATCATTCCTTGGGGGGTCGCATTGGGTCTTCCTTCTATCGTTCTATCCTTCTTTTACTACAATTATTTATTTTTATTCTTTTGGAGAGGAGATTTTCCCATGTGGTTTTCTACTTTTCTATGGTTATCAGAGATTTTATTTGTTTGTACATGGGTATCTCATTAGGCCTTTTATCTGGGACCCATCCATGCATCCATCATTGCATTCTTCATCAGAACTTTTTATCTTCTCCCTAAGTTGATCTTAAGGGAGGTACTTGAGTAATTAGGATAATCACTTGATAATTAATTAATTATTATGTCTCGTATTACTTTAATTACTTAAGATAAACTTAGGATTTTTTTAATCATTAGAATTGGCTATTTATAGGTCAAGTTGTCTCATTGCACGAGATTAGGACACTTGTTATAATCTAATCAAATCCTCATCTATGGTTTTCTCTTTTTCTTTTATAAGCACTCATTATTTTACTTTGTAATCATTCTCATATATTCAAAATTCACATTTCATTCAATTGAAAATACAATTATAGGTTAATATCAATATTATATTATTGTATGGATTTAATCATTCTCTCTTGGTTGCATAGGATATCAATTTCTTTGATCTCTTGTCTTTGATAGATGTTTTGGTTGCGTGTGATTTCTAGGAGTTGCAGGACACACTATCAACTCCAACAAAATGGGATACAATATATGTGGATTTTACTATAGGGTTACCTATATCTTCTCACCATCATGATATTATCATGGTGATAATTAACAAGTTGACCAAGTTTCCTCATTTCTCACCCATTAGGATATCTTATATTATTGATTAAATGACACAATATTCATTTGAGATATTTTTTCTTGCATGGAGTACCTTGTAGGATAATTTTACACCATGATGTAATGTTCACGTCCATGTTTTCTTCATCATTGCAACACACATTGGGCTCTTAGCTAAATTTTAATTTTTCCTATGTCTCGAAGATAGATGGTCAATTTGAGAGGTTGAATCAAATGTTGGAGGACATAATTTACATGTATGTTATGAATCAACAATCCAAGTGGGGAGACTATTTTATTTCTTGTTGAGATTAATTATAATAATAAATATCATAATTCTCCAAGTATGGCTACATATTAGGCTTTGTATGGCCTTGCTTGTCAAAAGTAATTGAGTTAGGACATGATTGAGGATAGAGTTATACTTGGACCCAAGATGCTTTAGGATATGAGCAAAAAATGTATATTAGAGAGTAATTAAATACTACATAAGATCATCATAAGAAATATATTGATGCTAAGAGATTGGATTAAAATTTATTAATTTTAGATCAAATTTTCTTGAGAGTGCAACCAAATAATAGATTGATTTGTTATCAAAAAGGATCTAAGATCACACCATGAATTTTTAGGTGTTTTGAGATCCCAGAGAGGATCAATTCTATCACATGTTGGCTTTCCTTTCTACCTAGTATTTCTTACATCCATAATGCATTTCATGTTTCTATACTTAGTATATTCAATATAAGACACATGTTCTTGAGTGGGGTGCCTTTTAATTTGAGGAGGTTGAGCACATTTACTTGTATCATTTTCATATTCTAAATCATCCAAATCTAATTCTTTGAGTTCAATACTTACATCAAGTAAGAATCTAGTAGGACCATCTAGCTGATTCAATAGCTACTTGGATGATACTATACAATTGAGGGTTATTTATCCTCACCATTTTGAAGGATTCAAGGAGTACCAATAGTCGTAGGAGAGAGGATGTAATTCCTTATGCATGTGTACCTTGTGTGATTACTTGTATATACCTTATATTTATGCTATACCATTGGTGATGTTTTGTCTTAACATCAATGTACTTCATCGAAAATGTTTTGTATCGGTATTTGGCATCGTCCTATGTATTATGGGATGTAAATATTGTGACTATGTGGATGTGGAAAATTTTAATGTTTTTACTACATTATTTTTACTATATAAAATCTATGTTTCATTATGTTATCTAGTTCAACCATGTTTATTATGGATTATCAATGTCAACACTTATGTTTATGAATCATACATGACTTTTGAATGATTTTTAGTTGATGTATCTATTGATGTTGTTTTGGTTTTATGTTATCATATTGGGTGTTTATGGTATGCTTTGGCTTTCTTGTATGGAGTAGTTACACTAAAAACATATTGAGTATGTAAGCATAGATTTTAGCCCAAATGGTGGTTATTTGGAGATTTTTGATTGGGTAAATAAGTAATGTATATCTCTTGTCTCTCTTGACAAAGTTATGAAACATACCTTGTGATATATATATATATATATATATGAAATTGAGATATGAAATGATGTTGATTCTAGGTTCACGTGTTTTGAACAAACCAATAGTGTATGCGTTCTCATTATGTGTGTTTATTTAATCTCTTGATTTCTATTTGCATTTTTCACATTTCTTGTTGATAAGTGTTTGTGATTTGCCTATATGCTTAAATGTAAATGTTAAAATTTAATTATTACCTTGGAATGATTATATGCATTTAATATGATATTTTAAAATGTATTAGTAAATTAAAATATTGTTTAGACTTTATGACTCAGCCTAATTGAATAAATTGTATGTGAAAATTTATTTGGGAAAACAGTTACTTTATTACAACTAATGGGAAACATTAGTTATGTTAGTACAATTTCCTCAATTTTATTTATTATTTGGAGAATATATTTTGAGTGGAAATTATCTTAGCCATAAACATCTACTTGAAATAACCACTTGTGGTTTATTTGATGAGCAAGCTATGAAAAGATAATTTAGAAAGAAACAAAATAATGCATTTTCATTCATTCTTCCCTCTTGCTTGGGTGCTTGATAGTGTGGGATTGAAACTAGATTCCTTGGAGAATGATGTACTTTTGAAGAATTTTGTCTATTGTGTGAGTGGAGACACAAGGAATTCTTCAAATCTTTGTGTGAAAAATTGTATTCAAACATTAAGGTATTCCTCTTTTCAAATTAATGAAATTGGGCTTGTTTTTTTGTGTTCTAAACCATGCCTATATTAGGTGGATTACATATAGTAATTTATTCCTAGGTTATGATTGAAATTTGAATCTAGAATATGATTTAATTTATTTAGTTTTAGTTATGTTATTTTATTTTTTAAAAATCTAATTTCCAATCATTATACTACAAAAAATTTCTCCAAGTTGCACATATTAGGAACATAAAGGTATATTTAGATTTGATAATTTTAGAGATTTTTTTGAAGGATTTTTTCTAATGTTTCAATGGTGAAATGTGAATAGTGATTTTGTTTAAAGCAGGACTTAACGAATTTTGAAATATAGGACTTTTATGTCATTTATATTTTGTGGAACAAAGAGTCTCATGTTTCTTTTAATCTTCTCAACCTTTTGCATATGAAGATTGTAAACTTTGACCTTATTTTTCATACCTTGAATGTTTGGGTGAAGGTTGAATTTTGGACCTAGGGTTGGATGCTAAGATTAGGAGTAGGGTGGAACCATTTCATACGTAAAAATTGTGTTCCCAATACAAAGTGTTGTATGGGCAACATAATGAAATAAAATGAATTTCAAGATCCGAACATTTAAAATGAACTAAACTAAAAAAACATGAGAACTTTTCTTGCATTGGATACTAGTGTAGAATCATACATAGGACTACTACTACAATCATGACTTGAATTGAAAGTCAATGTGGAAGCATGCACGATAGAAATAATTACATTATTGTGATAATGGTCTATGTGGAATCATGCAAGATATTGAAGAAACTCTACCTTTGATGCTTAGTAATTCCTTTCCTATTTTTATTGGGTCATTGGTAATTGATTTTTCTTTAGATTCTTTCTTGATTCTGATGGTATGGCAATCTAATGCTTGATTTTGGTGGTTGTTTCCATATCTTGTGTGTCATTAGTTGAAGGCCATAACCCTTAATTTTTATTTGTTATTAATTTTTAATGCGAATGTGCTTGGTATGTGTAATTCAATGTTTTTTAATTCCCCCCATAATTGTATTACATGTGTGTGCATGATTTCTTGATTGTCTATCTTTCAATTTGGAGTGGTAAGCCAAAGGATTCTACATGGTTAGGTGGCATTGTTCCACCATTATGGCTAGTAGAATTTTGGATGTGTATGGAGAGTGTATTGATTTCATTATTGATGGTGGTATAATGACCTTCTTGTACTATTTATTGAGAATTTTGCAATAAGAACTTTCCCCTCTCATTGGCCTAAATTATTTTGGAGCCATAATTGAACTTGTAATCCATGATAAACCATCCACTCTTGGGATGAAATTATTTGTATTATTCGCATCAATGGGTTATTTTTTAGGTAAAAGTTAGTGGATTAGAGCACAAAACAAAACCCAAATAATCTATCAAGTACAAAGAAAGCAAATGAAATAAACGAGAATGATTATACTTGTTACTCATTAAAGCCTCCATGATTCACCTCCATAGCACCTTCTAGCTTGTAGCGTATGATCGTTTCCCTTAGATTTGTGTATGTGAGCAAATGCCTATGACTATGTCCTATGCAAGTTTTGAAGGATTTGAATGAAAAAATAAGACTATGCCTATGACTATGACAAATAACTATCCCTATGAGTAAATAATCCAATTCAATAACTAAGTGCAAAGTATGAAATGAATACCTAAGCATATTTTTTTTGGAATAACCAAGTGGTCCTAAGAATGTGAGCAAATTGGAATTTTATAGAAAATGCAATTTTGGACGGACGAACAAGATTGAAAGCTAACAAAAGCCTAAAATTAGAGGTCAAAATTGCATGTGACAATCCCTAATTAGGGTTAGGGAAATTTTTTTAAATGAGTGGTCAAGATGTCATTTGATAAAATCAAATTGGCGGTTGAGAATAAATGTGATAATTAGTCAAAATGATAAATATTTTTGAAAATCAAGAAGATAAAAGGCTGCTTGATTTGTAAGATTTCGAAAAAATGTGAATTAAAGAGTTGAACTAAAAAAAATAGATTTGAAAAATCAAAATTTGCTCAATTAGCAGTTTTTGGAAGAACCACCATTTGAATTAAATTAATTCAAAATATGGATTTTGTGTGACAATAAATAATCGAGTTTTAGATTATTTACTAAATCAAGTGATAGTTAATAATGTGGGATCATTTTAAATAATTAATTAATTTAAAATGAGAGAAATGTTAAATTTGGCAATTAAATAACTAAAGATAATTATTTAATTTAGAGGATATGACCAATAATTAAATAAATTAATAAATTCATTTAATTATGAGAATTACTGACATACTAAATAAATAAATATAATTCATTTATTTAATAATCAGGAAGAATAAATGAATAAAGGTAATTAAATAAATTAAGAAATTTATTTAATTGTAAGAGGACAATAGACCCTTAGTGACATATTGAATAAATAAATATAATTTATTTATTTAATAATCATGAAGAATATAAGAGACATGAATTAATTAAATAATAATGAATTATTTAATTAATAGTGGAAAGTGGACCAATGACATAATTAAA
>VDFB02018475.1:0-24786 GCA_007258455.2 Sequoia sempervirens
ATGTTATCACAACACAATACACACCCTTTCTACTTCAATCACCTAGCTTATCTAAAGTGACAAAACAAAGTATTAAATTTTGATCCCTCAAGGTGCACACAAAGCTATATAATCCAAGAAAAGAGTTTCAAATATTGTTTCACATAAGAGATCTCCACTCCACACTCTTGTCCTTAACTTACATACTAGGTCTCTTTTAACATTCTATTATATTTAATCATTTCTAACTCTTACCAATTTTTAACTTTGCTCTACCTTAAACATCTTCTCCCCTTACAAAAAAATTTTTTAAAGGTTTTTAGTTTTGGTGTTTATCACATAACCCAGTTGCATAGCTACCTTTAAGTGGTACTCTTATTCTTTTGTAGGTAGAAAATCAACATCTAGATATAATTTGTAACAGCCCAAAAAATGTAAGATTATTTTGTCACTACCATATTCAATATAGTCAATGCCAGCTACACTTTCAAATTCATCGTAAGAAATCACACAAAATCCACTTGTCTCCATAGAAATAGATTTGCTTTATTGGAGGTATAAGGGAAAAATAGTTTTCAAAAATCACTATGACCCTAGTCTCATGATTGCTCCAGTTTGCTAAAGGTTCTCAAGATCTTTCCATTAAAATTGTTCAACGATGACTATATTAGATATTCCCTATCATGATATAACTTTTATTGTTAAAAAACTACTCATTATACAATGTTAGTTGAAATCACCTGTAACATCTTATGTATAGCTTTACCATTTGATGTATGTTCTCTCAGTTTGAGCTTACTTTAAAAAGACTATGCACTACAATAAATTACTCAAAGGAATTATATCATACTAACCTAAGCTCCCTCCATATACTATGCACTACAATAAGACCTTCCAAATTTACCAATTTTTTAGTTTTTATTAAATCATTTCAAGCAACTGTAAATAAAGTTACTCACCATAAGAAAATAAATGTATCACCAAACATAATCCCATTACAATGGTGAAGCTCTACATTTATCAAAATGACTTATAGTTTTTAAAGCTAGATGTCATACAAAAGGTTTGAATTTAGCAACCATTAGCATTCTGATGGACTCTAAAGATGACAAGTAGAAGAGGTTTTCCCTTCTAATTAGATAAACACAATTTTAATTCAAATCTCTATTATACATTTATATGGAGACTTGGTCTATGTTCACACTTACAACTTTAATAGTAAAAGTAATCTATGAGCATTAATTTGTTGTTTCCTTCATTCATACAATAGAAAATCATCACTTTTCAATCAGGTGAGAAGAGATTTTATTATAAATATTTAAAAATATAATAATAAACATGTTTTCTAGATGGAAAGTGAGGTTAACAAGAGAGCAATTCAATATTTTTTGAGAGTGACAATCCCTTAAATGAGATTTTTCAATGGCACTAATAGCTAGTAGATTAGCAATTCTTAATACAAGTAGAGTGTTAAAATAATTAAGTGTAATTTTAAATTGCACCTCACTAGCTCCTATTAAGGGTTTACTGGATATAATTCCAATGAATAAGTTTTTCACAACATGTATCATAAATATTTTACTTATTTCAAATTTTGGATTGTATCTTTTTACTTGTACAAAAGATATTTGGATTGTAGCTTTATGAGATGCTTGAGCAACCCTTGCACAAAGTGAAAGTAAAAATTTGAAGACTGAACAAACTTCTGAGAAGACAAAACATTTCTCCAAACATCCAAATGCTTCTCCAACTTATTAAATTTTTATTTCATAAGAAGAAATTTGTGGACTTGAGGATCATGTCTTTCTCAAGAATATCTCTACCAAACCACCAAAATGAAAAATCATTTCATAGCTTAAAAATCATACCCAAAAGCATTTGGAGGACCTTGGCACTAAACCTAGGTTGATTTGTATCCCTACTGATCCCATAAGAAAAAAATTGAATGAAATTTTAGAGACTATCAATGTTTAGAAGGATATTATGAAGTGGATTTTTGTTGAGTTGGTTATAGCTAAAGAAAGGATATAAATCTTGAAGGGAAAGGTTATGGAACAACAGGACATGTGGCCTAGGGAGGTGGAGAATAAGATGCATTGGGAAATGATTACCTCCTTGGCCAGGTCCTTTAAGAGGTGGGAAAGGTGGGGGAAAGAGTTGGATGATCTTTGGGCCATTATTGGTTCTGAGGAAGAAAATAATTTATTGACTGAAATTGACACCATACACCAAAATTGGGAGAAGACCATGTAGTGCTTGAGGGATATCACCAACTACAACAAAGAAATAGTGAAGAATATTTCCCGCACTCTTCAAGTTTTTTAGGATGAGATAAGGAAGAGCCAGGGGAAACGACTGGTGGAAGGGATGGATAATGTTCATGTGTAGAAGAAGAAGGGCAAGAAGTTGGACACATCGGTTCATGATATCACTAGGGATACCTAGGCCATTCTTTAGGGGACTGTGACTTTTGAGAAGAAGCTCAAGTTCTTGTCTCAAGAGTGGAATGTTGTCACTACTCTCAAGCTTTTAGGAGATCTGTAGGTATCTGGTGGTTTTGTGTTGGTCCTAGTTATGTGGTTTCTTTTCTTTTTATTCTTGTTGGCCAAAATATTTAAGCTTTAGTTTCTATTTTCTTTTTTGGTTCTCTCACTACTCATGAGTCCCTTGTTTGCCTCTATGGCTATTTTTTAATGGGTACTGGCCCTTCCAATTTTAATATAATCAAAAGAAGCATAACCAAAAAATTTCTAGAAAAAGAATTTGATAGATTTTGTCACAATCAAAATAAGTTAAACCTAAATATTCTACAATTTCTACAATCTTTGTTGTAGAATTAGAGCACTCTCATTACAAACTTGGTAGGGATTGTATATAATACTAATTCCTTTTTTTTATTATAGGCTAAGCAGGGATTTTGAAAGGTCCCTAACCCTTTTACAGCTTGAAAGATTAAGGAATTAGCATAGCAAGATATGGAACAACAACAAGGTAAAATAGCAGCAAGATACTGCATCAAAGAAAAACAAAGAAAGTAGGATAGGCCACCTGGCTAAAACAAATAGCATAACAACAAACAAAAAACAACAGTCACCCCAAGGGTAAAAGAACTATACGGTTTTCAATCCTTACAAGAGAAACCAATGGTTCTTGATGATAAAACAGGTCTCACGACCAACAAAATAGGCCAATAAGGACTTGAACCACATAATTTTTTTGAAGAAAGCTTCATAGCCAACATAACAAGTCAAAAAGCCACCCCCTTTCTACCAAAATAGTAACCTGAAATAGCAACCACCCCAAGGGTGGATAAAATGAACCATACTTTAGACTCCTACCAATAGGGTTTAGCAGATCTTGAGACCCAGACCACCAGAAGACTTCAAGGCCTATGGAAAGCAACATCTTCCAACCACCAATAACTTTAAAATAGTGGCACTTTTAAAAGCTCTTGTCCATTTCATAAAGGGAATCCATTATCACAAAAAAACTCAAAGGATCAACAACCAGGTTAAAGCACCACACCGCCCAATGCACCAACTCAATCTCCACCTCTATAAGAGAGAGCTCCCCTCTAAAGGAGAGGATGAAATGTGAAACAAAAATACAATAGCCAGCAATCTCCTACCCAGACAAGCTCTACCTCAAAAGGAACTAGTAGAAAGAAAGGGCACAACCTTCTGCAACTACAACAACCATCTCCACCTTAATAGGAGAGGGCTCCACCTCAGTAGGAGCTATCTCCACCTCCATAGGAGATCCAAACTGTGGCACCCAAAAAGAAGCCAACACTCTAGTAGAATGAAAACCCACCTCATCCTATGGCAACATGAACAATGGGTACCAAAAGAGAGAAAAAAGAGGTAGCTTAGCTAGCAAAAAATCTTGAGCTAAAACTCCCTCCACCAACATAGTAGCACTAAAAGCAATAGGGTTGGGACACCACAACCACCAAATCTTTCTAATAGAGACCAAACACCCCAACCAGTAAGGGTAGAAGGAAATACAAGATGGAAAGTAGAAACAAGGCACCACCAACTGGGCACAAGAACTAGAGTGAGAAGGTCCAACTTGAGAGAGTAGAGTAAGCCCCTTAACTCCAACAAAGAAGAGAAGAGTCCCCAAAGACTATAGACCACCACTTTTCCAATGTCCCCACCACTATGGAGGACAAAAAAGATGGGTTGCAACATTGAATAGGAGCACTCCCACCCAACTAAGGAGAAAGACCAAGTTGAAGCACTCACAAGAACAAGGAAACCTCGAGACAAAACAGAGCCTAGCTAGAAAAAAAGTTGTTGCCTCAATGACAACCACTTGACCAAAGAACAAAGCACCACTAAGGCATGCACTAGGCCTAAAGCAAGTTTCTCGATAGAAAAACACCCATCCAAAGCAAATACTGGGCATGAGGAGAGGAAAAATACTAACCAAACCTAAGACTGGCCCCCCACCAAAGCACATAAGCAACAGGTAAGCAAGAGAACCAACGAAATTCTTTAGGCCTAAGAGGCACAATGTGAGGAAGCCAAGAATCTCAAGCCTCAATGATAGAAAATAGCTCCAGAAAAAGAACCAAGCAAAGAATTAAAGGTGCAACACCCAACAAAAAGGGAAGCCACAAGCACACGTGAGTAATGTCACCAACAAGAACATCAACGCCAATGACAAACACCTCCAAAGAAAAGTCATCATCCAGGTCATCTTCGCCATTGGCAGATTCCTCACCAACAGCAAAAAAGTGTAGAGATTTTCAAATTCCTCCTATTCTCACCCAAACTCACACTCACATTTCTAAATTAGATTTAATATCTATGGATTTATTTGTAGGGATCATTGATGACCTTGGATTTGACAACGCTTTTATGACTATAGGATTGTGTAGTACTTGTCTGGTATGTTTACCCACTCTTTATGAACCTTTATTTAATTGATTTCCTTTGGATCTTCTTGTCATACCTATTTTTGGCATCACTATCACCGTTATCTTTTGACCATTTGCAATTGGACTATCATAGATTTTGGTCTTTTCACATTATGGATTGTTGTAAGAAGACTTTACACTTCTACCCTTTATATTATATTTACTCATGTCTATCTTCTTGCAAGACATGTTACTTGTATATGCATAAGATAAGGACTATCATTTTCTCTTATTTAAAACTGTCTTCATGCATTAAGTTTTGTCACTCATTCTAGTGGGATTTATCCTTGTTTAATTAATGAATTCATATGTCAACTTGGTGTTATGTAATTTTGGGATATTAAGAATAGATAAGTATAAATACAAGGTTCCATCTCTCATTTTATCCTAACAAGAAATCTAAGCATCCAAGCATTCAAGAGTATTCTATCAAGAATTTGGAGCCATCATCAAGATTCAAGTATCATATCAAAGATCTTCTTGTATCATTTTTTTTTATGTGCTAACATTTGTGATGTAGGGTTTTGATTCAAGTAAGCAATTAAAGTCCATATCCATCAATTATTCCTTTGATTCAAGATCCATATCCATTATAGCCATTTCACACAAGTTTGTAGACTTTATTACAAGGCTTTGGTGACTTGTAACATTGCATTTTGTTATTTCATCATTTCACTTCATTATTCTATTTCATTTCAAGGTTTAGTTACCAACAAGGGGTTTGACCAAGGCAAACCCCCATTCACTAAAAATCAACATGGCTTTCCCCTCTTGCATGTTTATGATTTTAGATTTAAGTTGAAGACTTGAAGATAATTTGAAATGAAAAGTTGCAAAGTTGCATTACAAAGTTTTCATCTTCACAAAAAATCACCTAAAAGCTAAATCTGAAAGTTTCAGAACTTGAGATTAGAGAAAAAGAAAGTGTAGAAATCAAGCCTTAGAAACACATTTAGAGATTTCATAAATTCCAAATGGAACTAAGAAAATAGAAAGGGCATCTTAGTCCTCTAGAATTCCCAAGTACATATAGCCTAACTTGCTATTGCATAATTTCATCGTTTGCATCTTTCATTCAGCTAGCATTACTAGATTTTGTGAGTTGAATGCTTGTTTGTCTTTTCCAAGCCTTTCTTTGGTGGTGAACCCCTAAAATCTTGAAGAGACCCCTCCTAGGTCCTCCTTGTTGAGAATTGACTCACCTTGTGATTTTGATAATCAATCCAATTAGGATTCCTAGGACATTAATGAATGATTGTTGGAGAAAATTAGCATATCCTTTATCCTCCTTGGCATTTAGTAGTTGTAGAATACTCTATTCTCACTACTACATGAACCTTCACATCAATTACCTCGGCTCATTCTTGTCTTGCACTCAATGGGGGCAAGAGTTAAATAGCCTTGTCCTAGTAATGCACTTGATGTTGTCCCTCTCGCTATTGATCTACATTCCATATATACTAAACAAGACTAGGATTTGGATGCCTTGCTAGATGGTTGAATCACATGTGCTTTACTAGTCCTTTTATTTTTCTTTCCTTTTTTCCTTATCTTCACTTTTGATTATATGTGTGTAATTTCATCCCCCATGATGTTTTGTTTGATGTTTTTCTCTCTTTGTGAAATTCCTCTATTTGTACCTTAATTCTTCTATATGTCAAGGTTTTTCCTTTTCATCAATTTTTTATCTTTGCTTTTCATTTTCATTTTTGTCTTGTGTTTTCCTTTTGGGGATGATGCAAGGTGTTGAGACACCCTATATACCTTCATGGTTGACCCAAAAGCTTTTTCATTTGTTTTTACTCTCTTTGTGTTATTCTTCTAGTTCTATGTGTATTTGGGGAATGATGACACTTCCGAGCTCTCTGATAACATTGCAGAAAAGATAGATTCTGACACTAAATCCATAGATCCCTTATGTGTTTATAAGGGGAAACTCTCTTTTCCTTTTCATTTTTAGCTACTTTAAAGTAATTTCTCACAATATGGTGTTTAGCAATTTCTTTAAAGTGGGGGAATACATTGACATTATCTTGGCATTATTTTTACATGATTTCATTTTCTTTTTCATGTTCCTTGATGTGATTTTTCTTATTTCATGCGATGTGTTTTTCCTTTTTTTGGTGACATTGGGAGTAATGTCCTTCAAGAGTGTGATCTATCTTAGCATATTATATTCCTTTTAGTGGTGATGAAATGCACTGTATTCCCTAAGTTGAAAATCTTTTATCCTTTGATTGGTCCTCTATTGGAGATATTAGGAACAATGTCCCCTAAGATTAAGACCTCACATGAATTAAGAAAAATCTCTTTGAACATCCCTCTTTCTTATTGTGTTTTATTTTATTTTATACCTTATTAAAGTCATGGAGGTATGGCTTTAATATGGTCCCCATGGCTCACCTAGTGAACAACTAGCTTCACTAGCCCTTGTGAGCATGCATTTTTGTGCCTTATTAAAGTCATGGAGGTATGGATTTGATATGGTTGCTTGGGGATCACCTAGTGAACAACAAGCTTCACTAGCCCTTCTGAGCATGCATTTTTGTCCTTATCATAGTCATGGGGTTATGACGTTGATATGGAATTCTTGGGGCTCACCTAGTGGACACCTAGCTTCACTAGCCCTTGTGAGCATGTGTGTTTTTTTCATAGTGGACAATGTGTTCCAGTTTTAAACCTCTTCTAGAACAATAGCCTAGACCCAATCCACCATGTTGGATAGCTAGTCAAAGCTTGATCCGTTGCATTTTTCTTTTTATTTTTCCTTTTTCCTTTTTTTTTCTTTGATGGTGTATGTTTGTGATCTGGTTATGGCTTCATATATCATCCAAAAGTGTGTTCCTTTGTGATAATGTTGGTTTTCCATAATATCTTGATCCTAGGGGCTTGGTCAACCTCTTGGTTATTTCCATCCTATCTTACAAACATTTATGCATTTGAACCCCTCTTGATTGTGTGGTTGGCTAATTTAGTGTGAGTTTGAAGCAAGTCCATCCTCTCACTAAAGTGGGGGCTAAATATAGTGTAGTAAAATGCATATCCTTGCATTGTCACACTTGTTGGGCCCTGCCTTGCTCTTTTTATTCCTATTTATGTCTTAATTGATCCTATTTTGCATCTACTTGAGTCCTATGAATTATATCTTTTTCTGGCTAATCCCAACACTCTCCTACGGATAAATGATAATTTAATGATTCTTTCTGAGTGTCCTGGATTTTTGGGTTGGGACTAAAACGCCTCCTAGGGTGTCTTTGTCCCCCAAAGGTCTTGGGAACCTAATTTTGAAAGCACCTAAATAGGTCCCTTTTTGGAGTCTATTCCCCGAGTTTCATGCCTCAGGACTAACACGCCACCTAGGGCGTCTTTGTCCCCCTTGAGGTATTTTTGGGATTTAATTTCAAATTCTGGCGGAATTTAGCTTCCTTCAATTAATGAATTCATATGTCGGCTTGGTGTTATGTAATTTTAGGATATTAAGCATAGATAAGTATAAATACAAGGTTCCTTCTCTCATTTTCTCCTAACAAGCAATCTAAGCAATCAAGTATTCAAGCATTCAAGGGCATTCTATCAAGCATTTGGAGCCATCATCAAGATTCAAGCATCATATCAAATATCTTCTTGCATTGTGTTTGTTTTTGTGCTAGCATTTGTGATGCAGGGTTTTGATTTAAGTAAGCGATTCAAGTCCATATCAGTCAAGTCTTCCTTTGATTCAAGATGCATATCCATTGCAACCATTTCACACAAGTTTGTACACTTTATTACAAGGGTTTGGTGAGTTGTAGCATTGCATGTTGTTCATTCACCATTTCCCTTCATTATTCTATTTCATTTCAAGGTTTAATTACCAACAAGGGATTTGACCAAGGCAAACACCCATTCACTAATAATCAACAATTTTTTCCCCTCTTGCATGTTTTTGATTGCAGATTTAAGTTGAAGACTTGAGGATCATTTGAAGTGCCTAAAAACTTAAAGATCCCCCTCCTAAGTCCTCCTTGTTAAGAATTGACTCACCTTGCGAGGTTGATAGTCAGTCCAATTAGGAATCCTAGGACATTAATGAATGATTGTTGGAGAAAAGTGGTATCCCACCATCATTTTTCCCACCAATTTAGTATGTATGGACTTCCCTTCTCTTAACATTTTTAAACTTCCCTTAGCCTCGAACATTTTACTTAGGTCTTCCTTTTCTATGTACTAGCCTTTTAATGTCATTTCGTAGTGTATTGCTTTGAAATATTACTATACCTCATTTGAATGTCCACCTCATTTGGGTGTCCTTCACTATCTCATATCACTTATTACTATAGGTTGCTACTCTTGAGACCTTTAGTAGGACTGTCCCTATAAAAATTTCTAGTACCTTTTAATAGTGATGACAGTCTTTGAAGCTTTATAGACTGTCCTCTTTTCTAAGACTGTCTACTCTTGGTCATCACTTATAACCTTCCATATTTTTCCTTGTATGGATGTTTTTACTTGATTATACCACCATTTGACAATGGTAATGGTTATACCATCAACCATCATTTTCTCTTAACCTTAGTTAGATTTGGTTGCCCTTTGTTTGCCATCTATCAACATAAAGCCTCATTCTACTACATAGTTTGATTTACAAAGAAAGATTGGAAAAGTTCATAATAGTAAGATATTGATATGTGCAATGGAAATAAATTCCTTTGACAATCCTTTAAAAAACCTTACTAGAAGAAAATGGCGCTAAATGTTTCTATAACTAATGCATAAAGTAAAGAGGATAGGGGAAAAGATTGCAAAACAATAATATAATTTTTATAAAGTGTTTCTCAATGCCAAGAAGCAATGTTTTTTGCAAAATATCTCATTTTCGAGAAGTGTAAATGTACCAATAGCCATATTTTACACACACACGCATTCAATAATCCACATGGAAGGCTAAATAATTAAATAGTCTAAGAAAAGCATAAGTTCTTCCACTTTTTATTGAATTATGTATATATTTCTTTGTTCCTTATTTTTCCTTGCATAATCTATAATTTTATTTCACTAAGATAAGATTGTTCTTAAGACCACCTAGGACTAGGGATTAACTTCATATATTATCTGTAAAATTTCCATGTGTAAACTATTTTCACGAGGACAATTTTTTTATTAGTTAATTTTGAAGCCATTTGAGTGATTATGCTTTGAAATGGTTTTCTATTTACATCATGTTTCCATAACTTATTTCATTTTTTTAACAAATTATTTTGTAGAAAACTTTTAATACAACATTGAGCCTTAAATCATGTAGCTTGAATCCAAATCATTATTCTAGTAGCTCTACTTGTAGTTGTGCTTTCTCTTTTTTTTTTTTGCTTTAGTATGTTTTCTACTTCAATTTTACGTCCACATCAAAGTTTTATTTTTATTTTTTAAATACATTAAGTCTCAAAAACTTTGCATCATCATGGTTGGTAAATTATGCATTTGTTGCATACACTACATGTTGTATTTTCAAATATTCTTCATAATTATTAGATTGATCAAAAAGTACTTGACCAAGGTAAAACATGTGAAGCGCATCACCTTGCTCTCCTAACAACAGTTCTAGTAGTATTCTTGAACACCAATACCCAATTTACTCATTTGAAAACACTGAAGATGTTATGATGAGGGCACAACCCGAGACTTAGAAATAACCCACAAACAAGAGAATAATTTTATTATTCATAAAATGGAGCTTCTTACATGCAGAGGATCTCAAATCCCCAAGTTCTAAAACACATGCAAGTTATAGAAAGCTATAGAATAACCCTTTTGCAATATGCGAGCTTGTCCCCAAAAGGTTACCCAAAAATTAGAAACCTGCCCATAAATAGAGCTCCTCATTAGTTTGGAGCCAAAACAACATTCAAATTTGAGTTTAGGCAGTTTGGCACCAAAAATTTACAACATGAAGTTCAAATTTCAAAAGAGCATTTGCAGTTGTATCTTCTAGAAAGTGCACCAACTTCGGGGCCATAACTTTTTGATCTGGACTGGAGTTGAACCGTTTGAATACGTTGGAAAGGATTTACAAAGTCAATAATGTGAAATTGGCTATGTAATTCCGGAAAGTTCGAGGAGCCGATCCGGAGCTCTAAGTTCCTCAAATCTGCTTGGAAGATTTTTCGGTGCAAGTCGAGAAACTAAAACTACAATATCTCCCAACCCGGGGAACCAAAATAAAAATGCGTAAATTAGAGATTTCATTATGACAAAAATTTATCTAAAAATGTAGAAACATCAGCAGAAACTTGAAATTTAACTATTTTTGGGTGATGCAAGATTGCCCTTACACCACTGGATGCTCCTGCATCAGACACCTAGGGTAATTTGAGAAGTGACCCGTCATGTCTCAGATGGTTGAGGAAAACCCAACTGGTCAACCGCTACCTTAGATAGCCAGGATGAATCTTCCACAGGCCTTCCTCTCCATTTCCTCTTCAATGTCTTATACTTGCTTTGTTTCTAATTACTCCTTCCCACCTGACTATCAAGATTGTTAAGCAATCTCCTCCTTTTCCTGAAGTAGGTCTTTGGGAATCCCACACTATTCCATCATTAGTACTTCCTCTCACATGCACTCATGATACTCTATCAAATCGGAAATGTTGAACACATGGGAAATGTTGAATCCATTCGGCAACTCTACCTCATATGCATTCCCTGAATCATGCTTCTTTAAAATTTTACAGGGACCGAACTTCTTCAGCTTCAATTTGTTATATGTTCCCATTGGAAACCTTTCTTTCCTCAAGTGGACCATCACTTCATCACTAATTTGAAACTCCTTATACCTCCTCTTCTGATCTGCCTTAGCCTTATACTGCATATTCATCTTGTTAATATGTTATCTTACCTTCTCATGTATATCCTTGATGTGATGCGCAAATCTTCAGCTTCAACACTTATTTTCTTCTCTTGGTCATCTTCCTCAATTACGGAATTTGTTTGGGGCTACCTCCATACAATGGAATGGTGATCTGATGCTTACTGGCATGAGAATTGTTGTAAAGAAAGTGCACTTTGAGGTAGATCAAGTCCATCAACTGGGTTTATACTCCTACCACAAACATCTCGATGGAGTTACCCGGACTCACAGTAACAACCTCTATCACCTTATCCCCATTTGTGGATGGTGTCAAAGGCGGAACTTCAAACTCACGTCTTGACTATTTCCACAAGGTCCTCCAAAAGTACCCCACAAATTTAGTGTCACGATCTGAAATAATACTCTGTGGCAGACCATGTAGCCTCACCACCTCTTTGAAGAACAAGTTAGTAATGTGGACTGCATCATGGGTCTTGACATACTGGAATAAATGTGCCATCTTTGAAAACCTATCAACCACCTACAAAAGGCCCGGAATCGTTCCCTCGTTGTGTGTCCTTGAGAGAAAGCAGAACAAAGTCATACTTATATCCTCCCATGGCCTCTCTGGCGTGTGGAGTAGCGAAATTTTGATACAAGACGTATTACGGCTCACTCCTTTAGCCATCTGACATACCCTATAGCTTTGTACAAACTTCTTCACATCCTGTGACAACTGAGGCCAATAATAATGCTCACTAATAATGGCAATGGTCTTATCCCGACCAAAATGTCCTACCATTCCTCCACTATGCTTCTCCTTTATCGGGTTCTCCCTCATGGAACTCCTTGGGATACACAATTGACTTCCCTTAAATAGCATGCCATCCTGGATTATGAAATCCAGCCACCTTGTCCTATCCACTGTAACAGGTTTCTTGCAAGCTTTCCAAGCCTCTGCAAAATCAGGATCTTCTACATACAGTGTCTTGAGTTCATTAGACCCAACCACTTCAATCTCTGCATCTTTGTCATCAATGTATGCCTCCTACTTAAGGCATCTGCAACCATATTTGACTTCCCACTCCTATGTTTCAAAACAAAGGTATAACTCTGCAAAAACTCTACCCATTTCATATGCGTCTGATTTAATTTTCCTTGACTATTTATGTACTGCAAGGCACGATGATCGGTATATAGAACATTCCTTTGGCAACAAATAATGCTCCGGCTCTTTAATGCTTGAACTATGTCTCATAAAGTCTCTGATCATATCTGAGAATACTTTCTCTTGGCATCATTTAAATTTTCCTTTGAAATAGGCAATGGAAACACCTTCTTGGCTCAACACTACTCAATGGCACAACCACCGGCATCAAAATCCACCTGAAACACCTTGTTGAAATCTGGGAGGGCTAGAACAGGTTGCTCTATCACCTTCTGCTTCAACAGTTCAAAAAATTTTGCTGCTCCACTTGAATTCTTTTCTATCCTCTCATTGTTTCAGTCAGAGGTCCACAAATGCTATTGAAGTTTCTAATGAACTTTCTATAAAAACTAGCCAAACCATGGAAAGATCTCACCTCGGTAGCAGTTCTTGGGGTAGGCCATTCTAGAATAGCCTTCACCTTCTCTGGGTCATCGAGACAACAAACCCCAAGTACACTAACTCCCTCTTCACCATGCTTCTTGGATAGTAATAGTTTCTCTTCTCTTAACTTCTCAAAGGCTCTTCGAATATGCATTAGATGCTCATCCAATGTCTTACTGAATATCAAAATATCATCTAAATACACAATATAAAAACTTCCCAAAAATTCTTTTAGTACCTCGTTCATGAGCATGAATGGCGAATTGCGTGGATTTAGCCCAAAAGAGGCATAAACAACCACTCATACACTTATTATCTTTGGTCTTGAAGGCTGATCTTCCATTCATCTCCCTCGAATCGGGATCACGATGATATCCACTCTTCAAAATCAATCTTTGTGAAATCAGGCTCCTCCGTGATCCATCGGGGTCATCCATCATGGCGGAAATCTGTACTTGATTATTTCCTTGTTTTATGAAACAGAATGCGTACACATCCTCCACTCCCCATCCTTCTTTGGTGCTGTCTGCGGGGAGTACTACATGGACTCAAACTCTCCCATTATCAAAGGCGCCTTTCTCAACAAATCTTGAACTTGTCTGTTCAACTCCTCATTTTATGCTTGACTCATTCTATGAGCTGCCTTATTTGGCAAACTAGCTCCAAGAATCAAGTCAATCTGATGACTGATCTTCCTTATTGGTAGTAAACCCTCAGGTACATTATCAGAAACAATATCCTGAAACTCATCCAACATCCCAAAAACTTCTTAGGAACCTTCTCCACTATCATCATACTCCTCCTAGATCAATGCATAACACAGCTCATGCTTCATACCTTCTAAAACTTTTCTTCCATCAACATAACAAATTATAGCACTACTGCATACCTTTTCTTCGGTCTCCTTCAGGGGTTTCAACTTGTGAGGAACCCCATCCTTTGTCAAGGAATAAGTGTTTGCATGGCCATCATGTATAGCTCGCCTATCAAACTGCCACGGCCTCCCCAGCAACATGTGACATGCATCCATGGGGATGATATCACATAGTACCTCATCATGGTAGCTCCCGATCTTGAACTTTACTAGGCACTGCTCATTGACCAAAACTTTGTGGTCTTTCTGCAACTAGGTAATCCGATACGGATGCGGGTGCCTTTCCCTCTTCGGCTTCAACTTTGTGACCATCTCCTCTGACACTATATTATCAGTGCTCCCACCATCAATAATGACATCAAAACATTTTCCTTCACACTTTTTGTATGCGAAATAGGTCTTCCTTTGTTCTAGTTCCTTAGTCACGGGGCTCTCCTATCACTGGGCTTCTCCTTTTAGCATCATCGAATGTTCGGGTGCGAATCCCTCATCTGCATGCACAACCCTTCGCGGCCTTCGGCCTTTTGTTTCCTTCCTTGGTGTTGTGGACATTCATGGGCCGATGCCTTATTCTCACACTAGAAACCGTTCCTCTAAACCACCTCTTGAGATCCTTGTCCACATATCTCCCTCATCCTCTACCTCCTTGATCACCACTATTTTTTTCACGAGGGTGGTAGAAGTTGTCATTCCTTTAGCTTCGGTTGGTACCCACATCTTCACTTTTCTTTTCATCATCATTTCAGCTTCCTGAAGGTCTTCCACTGCCCCTTCCACTTTGACCTCCTCATCTTTTTGCTTGCCATCAAATCTTTTGTTGACTTCTCTTCCGCCTTGAGCAAGAAGTGATATACATCCTCAATGGTGGTCATTGACTGGGCTTAACTCCTCACAGATAGCGAGGTAAGTAACCCATTAAGATATCGGGCTACCTTCTCCTTATTGGCCTCTATGTGACTCATTCTAATGATTATCTTGTGAAAATATTTAGTATATTCTTTCACAGATCTGCTTCCTTGCTTCAACCCTTGCAATTTCTTCAATAGATCTAACTCGTAGTCCACTAGTATGAACTGCTTCTTTAGTTTCTCTACCATGCGATCCCATCTGGTGATATTGTCTTTTCCTCTTCGATTTCTTTCCAACTGGACCTCTTTCCACCAAATACTGGCATGGCCCTTCAGCTTCATTTTCGCAAACTTAACCCGATCTGGGTCCTCTATTTCCTCATACTCAAAATATTCTTCTAGCTCGTTGATCTAGTCGATCAACTCTTCGGTCGGACTTCGAGTAGCGGGGACTTACGCTCTGGGTCTTTTCCCAATCTTTGAAATGGCCCTTATTATTAGCATTTGGTCTTGATCAATTGCTCCTTCTTCCTCTTCTACATGAACCTTCTTCCTCTCCTTCATCCTCACTTTCCTCCCTCGGAGTTTAACCCTCTTCCAAGCTGCTCTTGTAATCACCATCAATCATCCTGCGGAGGGTACGCGATGTATCTCTTCCACCCGGCATTTCTACCACCTTGACCACCTCGCTTTCCATGCCGGGCACCACTCTTAGGCATCTTTCTTGACCTCGACCCGCAGCCATGGTCCTGGTCGCGGAACACGCCTCACGATCGGCGATCGGCCTGCGCTCGAAAACCGGCTCGATGCCGCCAGGTAGGGCACAACCTGGCGACTTAAAATAGCCCACAAGCGAGGGAATAATTTTTATTATTCATAAAATGGAGCTTCTTCCATGCAAAGGATCTCAAATCCTGGGTGCTACAGCACAGCACGGATTCTGAAAGCTATAGAATAACCCTTTTGCAATGGCCGAGCTGTCCCCAAAGGTTGCCCAAAATTAAACTTCGCCCATAAATAGAGGCTCCTCATTACGTTTGGGGCCTAAAAATGTTCGGTAGGTTGGGTGGTTTGGCGCATTATAACGCAAGAGTTCAAATTTCAAAAGAGCATTTGCGATTGTATGCTGCGATGGCAGCTTCCACGGGGCCATAACTTTTGATCCAGAGACTACGGATTCGCGAACCCGTTTGAGCTGTTGGAAAGGTCGAAGTCAATGCACTTGAAATTGGCTATGAGTTTTAGCAAGTTTTAGGGCCGATCAAAGGCTCTAAGTGCCTCAAATCTAATAACTTTCGAAGATTTTCGGTGCAAGTTTGGGAAACTAAAACTGCAATATCTTTCAACCCGAGACGAAAATAAAAACCATAAATTGGGAATTTCATTATGACGAAAAGGGTATCCAAAAATGTAAAAACATCTAAAAACTGAGAAACTTGAAATTTAACTATTTTTGGGTGATGCAAGATTGCCCTTACACCATTGGATGCTCCTGCATCATGTTAATACTCCATGATGAAGGTCGCACAAGAAGATAAAAACCATAAATATCAAATTAAAACCATAGGTGTAAACTTAGCCTAGTATCAAACACATTCATAGATTTCATAGAGAATGATCATCTCAATTTGTACATCTCAAATACACTTTTAAAAACCAAGTAACAATAGAATATTCAAAGTAATCTTTATCTCTCCAAGCCACATTGATGAGTAAAGATTCAAGATACATAAGTGAGAAAAGAGGGATGTAAATAAAAGCATATATCTAAAGTGATCAAACAATCAAAAATATTAATAAATAATGCATTTATGTCTCTCTTCAACAATAATATATTTTATCAGTTGATTTCTCAAATACATTTTTTATTTCAGTCCTCTTGCTTTTCATGATCTAAATTAAAATTGAAAAACAATAATACGATCTAGGTAATATTAATTAGATTGGTAATAGCACACAACCTCGCCGTATATGATATATATAGCTTTATTCCACTAAGTTTCATTAGCGAAGATAAAGAAAGGTGAGAAGAATAAGGAATTGGGTGAGGGACAATTTTATTGGCATCGCAACACAAGACTTGGTCTCCGTTGTTTTCATATTAAGAATGCAACAATACACGTCGGGCCCGCCGCAGCTTACGTAGTCATAGAAGTGTTGTGCTTCCAACATTTTTGTCACTCTCACAATTAGTACAACCATAAACACTATCATAAATTTATTACCCATTTGTAATTGCATACAATAGGAAATGTTGAGAATTCACAGGCACACCACAACTTAAATAAGTGTAGCTCCAGTCTCGAGGATTCAATTTCATCATCGAGGATGCCAACATACAACACTCCATATGCAATTCCTCCACCCATTATTTTATTTATTATTTATAAAATCCAAAATTACATGAGTTGGAATCTAATTGTCCTATTAAAAAAAAAGTGTTGGGATTAGCTCCTGATCATCCCTTTTAATCATTTGTGAAATCCCAATCGACAAACATCTACGAGCCTAGCTTGGCATAGAGGAAATCATAATCTGTCCAACTTCAAAGTCTCAATTCCATCGAATTTAGTTTTATCGACAAGGATGCCTACATACGACATTTTATCTCTTTTAATCATAATCTATCCTACACAGAAAAAATGACGACTCCTTTCATTATCCATAGCACTCCATATCATATATCATTAAACCAATCATCGTCTTTTTAACAAAAAGCTCATAATATGAATCAATGTTTTTGGAAGGACACAATACAAGTCCAATGTTGCCTAGACAAATTGCAAGAGGAGACCATGGCTTGAAGTCATGTTCTCTAGTATCATGCACTAAAATGGGTCTTCAAAATGTGGAAAGGATTGAAGTCATGTTCTCAGGTCTATTATTTCTCATCAACCATCAGACTCATCCACTTGCTCTATACTGTTGGCCCACAGTTGTTGTACCAAAAGATCAACCTGTTAATGTCTGATACAACTTTCAGAGTTAACAGATCCACGGGAGGTGGTTAGTCCATGTCACAAATCCCAAGGGGGGTACTGACCATCTGCCAACAAACTCTCCCTCAGTGTTACCTGAGAGGATTTGAACCCAGAATCTTTGGCTCTGATACCACTTTTTGGCCCACAGTTGTCATTGCACCAAAAGACTGACTTGTTAATGTCTGATACAACTGTCAGAGTTAACGAATCCACGGGAGGCGTTTAGTCCATGTCGTGAATCCCGAGGGGAGTGCTGACCATCTGCCAACATATACACCCCCATTGTAGAAGAGGTTAAGAATGATAATCCACCTGTATATTTTATTGTGAGAATAAATGTAAATGAGCATCCTCTATAACGTACCCTATGTGGAATAGTTAATTTTATTGCAAAGTCTAATAACGAAAATTGTATGCTCTTGGAAATGGTACAGTTTCTAATAATTTGGGAATAATTAATGTTAAAATGAACCCAGTGTTTCCTTGATCTAGTGTTGTTATGTGTTTTCCACATTCACATTGGATTTAGGGCATGTTTAAGCTAAATAAACATTACTTTGCCTTAATTTAATGTTGTAAAGTGTATTTATTTACAAGATAGAAACATGCTAGAGAGGCAGAGAAAACAACTAAACTTGACACCTGGTAGAATGAAAATATTTTATCATCCCTTATTAGGGAAGCTTCACATAGAAACTTCTTTAAGCAATGGTTGGCAGTACTATAGGTTGATAATTTTAAGCTCAGATGGCAACTCAAAATCCTGCAATCAAAAGATCAAGGTAGTCTAGCTTGTAATTCTTATGAGGTCTTAAAGAGAAGGAAAGTGGTAACAAAATAGGACCAATGTTGCCTGGTAAATCACCAGGGCAGATAATGCAAGAAGATAAATAAATCAAATCCAAAGAGGAATGGTTCATGGGCTCTTGCAGTGGCTCTTGGTTTAAGCCTTACTAGTGTTGGGTTTATTCTTGGATGGAGTGTGGGATGGATTTTTCCTAGTTTATGAATTCTTATGGTGTGAAACAATAGCCATGGAAACACCTAGGGTAAAATAGGACACATTTTGAACATGTTTCTCAAACAACTATCCTCTTTCTATGTTTCCACATTTTGCATACATGTGTACAGTTTAGATGCTTAGTCTATGCTACCTCATTTCGTTTGACAATCCACAATTTCCCAAAATTTCCTTGCAAGCACTAGGTAGGACCTACGATGCATTACAACTCTTGTTTGAACATTATGTGTAGAATTCCTAACGCCTAACAAAGGATATTATACCTTGATCAATGTTTATATGGATATTAACAGAAAGTTTTCGGATGAATTTGTTATCAAATTTCCCAAAACTGATGAGGAAAGGGAGGAGCTGGTCAAAATTTCTAACAACTATTTTGATGCTGGGACGGTCAAGAAGATATGGAAGGAGGTGCTCAGAATTATTATTGAATACATTACGCTGGATGACAAATTTACCAGAGTCTACGGGTACCATTTTTCCCTCCTCAATCATTTTTGATACAAGGTAAGGGTCTCCTTTCCTCACTACTTGTTTTGCTCCCTAAATAATAGTCTTGAGGAACATAGAAAAAGCCCAAGGAAGAATCTGGTCCTGCATACTGGCCTTATTCGGCTTATTCATGAGCATTTTAGAAATATGTCAGCTTTGTATAACCCCTTAACGGCTTCGGCCTTAGAAGGATATGATACTGATATTAGTATGTCTGAGGAAAAAGATGATTTGGACACTAAGTGGGAAGAGGAAGATCCTCCCTCCCCCAAAAAGATAAATAAGAAAACCCTTGAAGAAAAAATATTTCGAGCTGTGAAAACCCGCATTGGCACTTCTTAGGAGGAAAAAATCAAGAAGAAGGATCCCCCCACGAAAAAATTGGTTTCTTATTCTTAGGATTCACTAGAGGATAACTGTAATTCCCCTAAAGCCACTGAGGACTCTTATACCTCTTACCCTTCCACTGACAGAGAGAATATACTGAAATTCCTTAGAGATCTCAAACCTGATGACCACTACTTCAAGCCACACTAGGAATTTCTTGATGACATATTGGAAATTGCCAGAAATGGGGCTATTGACTACTTCAAAATCATGAAGTGGTTTTTTCATGAGATAAATGACCTCAACTTAAAAATAGGGTTGTCACAAGCAAGCTAGATGAGATGGAAGCTAAAGGGGTATCGCAAAATACTGCTGGGGTTTTGTGGACTATGGAAGAGAAGAGGTCGATGGTCGAATTCCTTCAAAGAACTGTTAAGCTCATGGAAAAGATGAAGAAGGAAAATGAGAATAAGGTTAAGCATATGGAAGGGGAAATTGGCAAAATCAGGGAAACTATGAAAACCACCATGGAGCATAGCCACAAAGTTGTAAAACAAAATGCTACTATCTTGAGCACCATGGTGGAGAAGCTAGAAAATACCCATCAGGGGTTGTTGTTTATTGACTTGGAAGTAGACAAGGATAAAATTAAGAAAGGGGATTTTGGCCCTTCGAAGAGGACTAGAGCCAACCTGAAGAGAAAAGCAGATTATTTGCATCAAGAGATCCAGGATCTAAAAAAGGTGACCCAGGAGATGTGCAACCTTGAAGCTGAGGTTGCAGAGACTTTAAAGTCCTTAGGTTAGCTTTGGTTGTGCTTGGTGTTGGCTTCTTGCTAGATTTTTGCTGGTTTGTGGTTGGTGGCTGCTATCCTTTTTATGCTTTTTTCTATGTCGTAGCTTTCCTTTCATTGTCTACTCTGATGGTATTTTTTTTTCTAGCTTGTAAACTTTGTGGTTTCAGGTCCCTGTAAAACCTTTTTTTTCCTTTATCAAAAACTTAACGAATCTGTCAAAATAAATTGTTCAAGATCATTCATTTCTATGAACTTTTTTAATACTACATTTGGGAATTATGATGTATATTAAGGTTGGACTATTATTTCAAATTATTTTTTTATTGCAAACATATCCAAGAGTCTCCTACAACGAATTGTGTTGCAATACTATCAAACATGGCCTGCACAATGCCTATATGATTATGTTGAGAAATTATCTCTAGTATCACCACACTCATTCCATTAAAAAATTAGTGTTCGGCTTAGCTCCTAACATTGATTTTGTCCATTTTAGTCAATTTTATTTGGAGAAGTGATTTTGATTATGTAGTAAATTGGAAAATTTTAATTAGAGAAAAGTTTTGTTTTAAAAAGTTGAGATTCAGAATGATACTAAACAAGTGTCTATTTTTCAACGCTTCAAAATAATCATGGCATGAATACTTGTATATAATCTAATTTTCAATGTTTTGGAACTTAGTAATCATATGGAGAATTTAATTATTGGTGCAATAAAACATCATAACTCTACCTGTTATGATAGAGAGATAGTCTTATTATGATTTATTCTTCATTTAATTTAGTTTTCTCATTTGTAATAAAAAATAATTGCATTTAATTTATCATTAAATAAGATAAGAGAAAGAATAGCATATGATACATAGCATGGTTTATTGATAATTATTTTTTCAATATTTAATCATCTCTAACTATTAAACATGCAAATGATGATAATAGAAGGCTTAAGAATCTTATAGATAAGTCTTAGTGTTTAATTTTTAATGTGGTGCCAAAAATCTACAAATAAGTCCTCCCACTAAGCTAGAGTAGGTTGAAGCCCCATCTTGTAAAGGATGTCATCAGAAACAAGTTCTTTAATGTGAAGGATAAAGGAAAATTAATATTTCTAGAGAAATTTGCAAATTATATAACACTTTAATGAATGAAGATGTATCACGTTCCTTTATTTATTTATTAAAGTCTAAAAAGATTGTATATTATTCTAAACTTTACTTATTCAATTGTGATTGGATTGCCGTCTATGAAATCTTGTCCCACTTTATAGGTCTTCATTATTCCAAGATCCAACAACATCATGTTTTACTAAATGTCACATTTATTTCTATTTCATTCCCAAGTTTACCTTGAAATCAAGAAGGTTCAATGTTTATCCAATAGCATTATGCGACACCAAAATGATCAAACTTGCCCAAACTTGAATTTTAGATAGGAGGTTGAGTTCCATTTTTCATTCAGACCTAGTTTGAAAAACCAAGGCATATATATTGTGATATTCCAATGGTTCCTTCCGACACATTGAAAATCTTCTTAACTTTGGCAACATCCTTCAATGTCATTTTGGATTGCTCTAGAGTGAATCCTTTAGCTTGCAATCTGTAATTCATCACAACATCCCTTTTAACTAGATTGGTTAATTAACCTATACACAATAAGGATCATCACACCCACTCACAATTGTGTGTCATGTGATCACAACACAATACACACCCTTTCTACTTCAAGCTCCTAACTTATCTAAAATGAGCAAACAAAGTATTAAACTTTGATCCCTCAAGGTGCACACAAAGCTATAATCCAAGAAGAGAGTTTCAGATCTTGTTTCACATAAGAGATTTCCACTCCACACTCTTGTCCTTAACTTACATACTAGGTCGCTTTTAATATTCTATTATATATTAATCATTTCTAACTCTTACCAATTTTTAACTATGCTCTACCTTAAAATTCTTCTCCCCTTATGAAATTATTTTTTAAGGTTTTTCTATTTGGTGTTTTGCACATAACCCAGGCGCACATCTACCTTTAAGTGTTACTCTAATTCTTCAACTATCTCCCTTCAAGATTTAGTTCCTATTATCCATCATCTAATCGAATCCAACAAAATTTGAAGTATACCTCAATAGTCTTTAATGAAAGCACATACCTCTAGTGTCCCTAAGGATAAGTTAGTATATTTTACAATATAATGCCACCATTCTTCCCTCTAAAGAGGAAAGAGTTAAATTCTAATTTGAATCCAGAATTACATGAATTTGAATTTAGTCTTGCCATTAAAAAAATAGTGTTGGGCTTAGCTCTTGATCGTCCCTTTTAATAATTTGTGAAATCCTGATCGGCAAACATCTACGAGCCTGGCCCGGCGTAGAGGAAATCATAATCTGTCCAACTTCATGTCTCAATTCCATCGAGTTTAGTTTTATCGACAAGGATGCCTACATTCGAGATTTTATCCCTTTTAATCATAATCTAGCCTACACGGAAAGAGCGACGACTCCTTTCATTCTCCATAACGCTCCATATCATGTATCATTAAACCAATCGTCGTCTTTTTAACAAAAAGCTTATAATATGAAACCATGCTTTTGGAAAGACACAATACAAGTCCAATGTTGCCTAGACAGATTGCAAGAGCAGACCACGGCTTGAATATTACTGAATTAAAATCGGAAGTCTCTTGAGCCACATACAACGTATCATAAACTAGCCAAATTCTATAGCCAAACATAAAACCGCTGAGACACTCATCACGCATATATCATCAGTTTTGATTTTAAAACAATAGTGTTTTTAACAGTTCTATTCTTGTCATCCTTGTCTAGCTGCTTATAATCAAAGTTACAAATTCCTTGGCATCAAACAATTAAAAAAACCGACTATAGGAGCAATTATCTTCAACAACAGACTCCAATGTTATTGATTTCCCTTTGCTGGTCGAATGGTTAGTTGGACAATTAATGACATTGGTGTTATTTGAAAAGTAAAAGGTCTACAATATCTTTCATAGCTCGACGAAATCTCTAACCTCTCGAGAATATTTTTTATGATACTCAAGTTATTCCTTGAATCAGACACTAGATACAGTTTGCCACAATCAACAGTTCCTCTTGCTTGTCCTTGTCCTCTTCAACAACCTGCACCAACTTTTCTTGATATATCTCAGAGCCTGGAGGGCCAAACAACAATATTTTGGGGCTTAGAGTAGAAATCTATTTTGTGAAATCTCTATATTTGTTGCACTTCGAATGTATAAACATTAATTCAATCAGAAGACTTTTATCTTCTCCCCGAGGTAATAAGGAAAATTATCAAGTGACGCAGAAGTCTCTCTGCAATCAACCATTCCATGTAGTCCATCATAACTTTGTGCATAATGAGGATCGTCGGGCTTAGGATATTCAGCCTTAAAATCTTTGACTTAGGAAATCTGTGTTGAAAATCCTTACTCCAAAGCTATCTGAAACCTCTACCTGTACATTACGACCGCTAAGTGACAAATCCACAGCTAATTTTGGAAGAGCATTTTGCAACTTCAAATAGAATTCTCTTTGTTGATACCACTCTGTGGGGAGATTGGTGATTCCACCATTTCTTTATCTTTTTCAACTCGTATTAATCCTTCAAACAACATTATGATTGTTTGGATGAACTATCAGTCTAGTATTGTGTTGGTTTACATGTTCAACATTCTCTTTCGTTGGAACATCATTCTGAAAATTTAATGTGACCATCAGGTCCCTTTGATATTGAATTTCCTTTTCAGTATCTTTATTGTGTGAAATAGTAGTCTAGCCATTTGAAACAACCAACTGCTTAATCTTATTAGTGTTAAAAAATACGTGTAACATCATTCTTCATAACATGCCTCATTCCTAGTCTTATTCACCTCCACTTGAGACTTAGTTTCCTCAGATGACATAAAATTGTAATTCTTATTGAATGGTTTCTCATTGTTGGTTTATGTGCTCTCCTTCCTCTAATAACTATTGATACCCATAATCCCCTTACTATTGTTTTGATTATGGTATATTTGGGAAGGACCCGTACCTCTTACAGAACAACCATAAAGACAAAGATAAAACAAAACTCACCAGATGTGAGACAAAGAAAAATCCACAAGGAAAACAAGT
>VDFB02018476.1:0-28200 GCA_007258455.2 Sequoia sempervirens
CTCTCTTACTATCAATATTTTTGATACAAAATTTATGGTGGTTTTCACACATGTTTATGCTCTATAATTATTAATGAACAAAGCAGTAGCCAAATTTAGTTATGAATACATTTATACCAGTTGCACAAGACTTGATATATACATACTTTTTCAAACCATTTGAAGAAGAATCTAACTCTGAAAAGAGAACAAAGTGCTTTGAACAAGACTAAGATGGGGATAACCAATACCTAAGCACAAACAAGCAGATATTATTTTTACTACACAAGAACCGTGATAATAGTAGAATGCCACAAACAATTTCATGTTAACCGCTAATAGATGTATCAATACTCCTTGCCTTGTTTGCTTCCAAAATCATTTCCAATGCTTTCTTGAATTTCTCGACTGGCACTAGTGGTAAAAAAGTTGCTATTTGGTAATGTTTATCAATGAAACAAAGAACAATGTGATTGTATATGTCAGAACAATACGTAGTTGTTGGTATAAAGATGTGAACAAGTTGGGGGAACAATGGAAGCTTAAGGAGCTTGCCACATACAAAGGGAGTCCATTCTTCACAATTGGTTCATATTTGGCATACAAATATTTAGTAGAAGGTTCATACCTTCTACTAAAAACCTTCATTTTTTGACTTGATGCTCCAATTATACCATTACTCTACACTTCACTGACAACAGATCTTGCAATATTGGGTGCTTTTTTTTCTATGTTGTACACTTGGTATGTCATGTGCTTCACTGTTGGAGGTAGATGTAATTTACTGAATAGTCATTTTATAACATAGTAGGGGCCTTTTTGATTCTTATTATTCTATGAGACTATCTATAAATATAGATTACTATTTCTCATCTAGCTAGTGATTATCGTTCACATTGAAAAATTGGTTATATGTTTTTAGTTTTGGTATCATATTGATGATTGTGACTTGAAATCAACAAATTGAGTGTTGCAGTGACAACTCCAATATAATATTGATAAACTTTGAAAATTTACAGAGATTCTATGAACAATCTAGAATACAAAATAGGGCTTTGAATCTACACAGATAATGATGATATGGTTTAAGCTTTGAATGAATGATTGCAATACAACAACAGAAAAGGAAAACTCCCTATTCTCCCATTATCACAAGCAACAAACCCACAAAATGCCAAAATATATGCACAAAGCACAATAGAACATGCAACAAACCCACAAATCCTCCATTCATTTATTATGGCCATGGATCTAATGTGTTTGAGCCTAGTCAAGCCAAAAAATTCACTACAAAAGTGTCAAACATAGCATGTCGTGTTAATACAGGAAAACTTGGTATGTTTCTGAAAGGCCCTTTTGTAAAAGCTTTATTGTTGTTGCTTTCCCAAGATCCTAGACTCTTGAACTTCACACCTTTTCAATTTCCTGAAAAGCCCCTTGACCTTTCTAATGAAAAAGCCCTTGTTATTGGAAAACCCCGTTCTATTCTCTGTGCCCATCATACCTCTATTCATGTGCCTTTGTTCTTCTCTATTCCTAATGCCTCTTTTTTATTATTCATCTCACTTTTTTTTTGTGCAAGTTATTCAAAGGAAAAGCTTAATACAAAGGAAAATGCATGTTGAATATTAAGGGAGGGAAAATGAAAAAAAAGGGAAATACAGAATTTATTGTAGAAAAGGTAATTTTATTATTGTCTTAATTTAAGAGAATTAAAGAATTAAAATAATATTTAAGATAAAACTCATAGATTTTCTTAAATTAATTTCTTAAAAATCCGGTTTATGTAGTAGTGCATATATCAAAAAATATTCTCAAATCTTGCTTTATATAAAGCTTAGGAGAGATGTTGGTCATGGCTTGGCTTAAACTGTTGTGTTGTCTCATGTGGGTCATCTTTTTAATTTTTGTTTCCCTATGTCTTATCAACTATTATATTTAAAATATTATTTCAAGTGAATATTTAAATTTATTTTGTAATTATATATTTAATATATTTGAATTATTTTACAAATATTATTAAATAATAGTTAATATTATTTAAATTATATTTTATTTTATATAATATATTCAATATTATTTAATTAATGATATCCTATCATTGATATTAAATAAATATAATTTATATAATATTAATTATTAATGATATAGAATATATTATATTTATTAATTATTAAATACTATTAATAATTATACATCAATATTTAATATATTTAATCATATAATATATCATTTAATAATTATCATTAATATATAATATATTATTTAAATTATAAATAATATATTATTATCTAAACTATTATGTAATCAGTGTAGCTTCTGGATTTGATTGTGTCAAAAGATTTATGATATGGATTGTGGAAAATTATTATCATTAATTATTTTGTAATCGTTATCAAATAGTAGTTTACTTTAAATGATAAATCATATGTCAATGATAATTATTAAATATATAACACATTTCATCATATAATATATTTCATATTATATAATAATGATAATATTTATATAATAATAAATAATAGTTATTAATGATTATGTATATCAAATATATTATAAATCATCATATAAATATATTAATAAGTAATATTATTATTTAAATAATATTAAATAATCAGTAAGTATACTCTATGGTATTAAATATAACTTAAATAATATATTATATATTAGCAATAATTATTAAATATATAAACATATCTAATCATGTAATATGTTCAATATTGATGATATTATGTTTACTACTATATAATAATGATAATAATAATTATTAATTATTAACTATTATTAATCTAAATGTTAAAGATAGTATACATCATTATATAAATATATTAATAATGTCTATTAAATATATATTTTTAATTATTAAATGTTAATATATAATTATTATAATTATTTTTAATATGTGTGTGTGTACATAGAGGTAACTCTCATTTCATTACTTACAAGAAAAACAAGTACATTGATAATTGGTAAGTTACTATTTGGGGACATAGATTGTAGTTAGTTTCATTACATGCTCAAACATCATATCTACTTTTGTAGAGGCAAGTGCCCCTTTCCTGACAATTATAAAATCTAGGAAGGGTGGCAAATACTTTTTGAATAGACAACAACAAAAGAGCTCCATAGCTTCTACCATTTTCTTGTTCTTTTATTAGTCTTCCATATTCCACCACATAAAAAGCTAGTCCATCATTGAAAATTTGTTGAAGTCAGACATGGCTTTGGTAGCATCTTTAACCATATCTTCTGTTAGTAGGTAGTTTCCCATTGCTTTCCTAATCGTTTTGCTTTCAAAGGCTTTAAAAAAATTTCATGGGAATAGTTTGATGAGGTCTTGGTCATGAATGTGTTGAACCTCGAACCTCCTTTGCCCAATAACAACTCTTATTGCCTCCTTCATCGAGGGGTTTTGATCCTGAACATACACCTTAATTGGGTCAATCCATCTTCTTGCTTGCACTCACATCTATAGTTAGGAGGATAAATTATTTCTATGTTTTACTTGATCCAGTCAACATGCTTAGCTCTATAGGGATGGAATTACTAGATTTCAACTTTGATCTATGATCTATCAAACAATTTTTGTTAGATGTTTCAACTTTGAAACCTTCCATGCAATTTTCTTATGTCAAGTGATCAAGAAAGGGTGTGCTCCAAGGCATACTCACATGAGGTGAGAATCTTGAGAATCCATTGTTGTAATGTTACAAGCCCCCATTACACTTTATAATTCAATATAAGTACAATAATTTCCCAAATTCCCTCCACACATTCAATATTTTGGCACTTGATATGAATGCATTTACAATCTTATTTTCAATTTGAGTTCTACAAGTTTATTGTCATGAGGTTGATTAAGAAGACATAGATTAATTTATCTCTTGTGAACCTTAATAATAGAAAAAAATGAAAAATTAAACCCCCTGGATTACCCTATTTGCCAAATTCATTGCAAAAGAAAAAAATTGACTCCTCTTTTATAAATTTTTAACTAAGGAAAAAAATATCAAATTCCCCCTATAAACACTTTCCCTTCACCAAATTCATTGAAAAGAGAAAATAAGACTCCACTTTTACAAATTTCTAACTATGGAAAATATCCTCTTTGCAAATTGATTGCAAAAAAAAATGACCCTCCCCATTTCAAATCCTAGTGCAAAAAAGAAAAAAACCCATAAAATTTGAAAAATAAAATGACCTCACCTCTTCAAAATTTGACAAGTAACATATACTAGCAATGTTACAATAAATGTCTCATAACAATTGCAACTATTACAAAATGAGTCAAGAGTGTAGTGGGAGTCTTTTTCATAAATACAATTTGTTCAACAATGGTTTGCAAATATCTCCACCTAAAGCTCTAATACTATATAATAATTAGGAGAATCTAGAAGATAAAGAATAAGCACAAATGAAAAATGTACATACAATATTGTATCTAGATGACCCAGATTACATTGAGTTCAAAACCTTGCATATATAGGCAAGCATGATGCAATCCACCTGTGAGGTGGATTGACAAGTGCCCCATAATGTGTCACAAATGAGTAGAAAAATTTCTTATAGGTGTCAACCTTAGGATCAATAGGAATGTGCAAACAAACAACACATTTGATCAAGTGATCAACCTTGATGTCAACTATTGAGTATCCTTTGAGGTGAGATGGAATGTCTTCCAACCTTAAAATGGTAGCACATGAGGTTTACCAAATAACTTGGTTACCTTTAGAGGTTTAAAAGGTTGCACATTCAATTAGACAAGATGTCTAACGCCATCAACCTAACTATAATTAAGTATAGTGAATAGATAAATTATTAACTCTAACATTCTCTTTATGAATATTTAGTGACGTGATATTTAGAAATATGACATGAAAGGGTTTTTAACTTGTAACTTCACATGCTCACCTAGATCAATCTTTAAAAGGTGTATAAAATCTCAAAGATATCATCAAGAAAACAACCTATAATATTGTGTTCAAATTTGACTCTCCTTATAACACACCAAATCTAAGTGTTCACTATTAGTTACTCTTAATTTTCTTCTAAAATGAGTGTTGACTATTGAATATGTGAGGATATGGAACAAGTGCAAATGAATTTCTTTAAATAAAACCACATAACATCAAATGGAAAAAATGTGTAACTAATCAACAAAAAATAGTTATTGAAGGAAGCAAGAAACCATCAAATTTTAGTTATTTTTTTTAAAGCAAAGGATTAAATCTACAATTGCAAACACTCAGATCTAGGTGGATAATAGGTAAATTGGAATAAGTGTATAGATATGTGTCATAAATCCATAGTGTAACTAAGTGTACTGACATATGTGTTGGAGTATAGATAATATGAGGTTGAATACACAAGCATATGTAAGTGTGGGGAGGAATAAAGATAACAGAAATAAGTGTGATTTTACATAAGATTATACCATTTATCAATAGATACATTTTTAAATATTCTTTTAAAATAAACATAAAATTAAATGAAAATAATATAAATACACAAAATTCACAATTAATCTATATATATATCAAAATTAACTATAACTAATGGGAATAAACAGCAACATAAGCAGAATATCAATACGATTATTTGTAAAAGCCAAAACATTATAAAAATTATATCATAAACAATAAGCAAAGTTTTGTGGTGCCGAGAGAAGAGGAACACGTGATTGCTTTGTGGTAACCCGCCAGTGGTTTTGTCAATATACTTCAGTCGACCATTACTTTCTCTCCAAGTTGGTAGGGAAAGGTTGTAAATGTCAGGGTAAAAAGCCAGAAGAGAGTGCCCAGGAAGGGATGAACGTGAAGGATAAAGTTAAAAACTAACAAATATGGAGGATAGTTAAAGAAAAAAGGCAGAAGAAACATTAACTCGTGTCATCCAGCTTCGGTTGAAGGAGAGGAAACTCCCTCATGAACAGAGTTTGCTCGGACATTACATCTTACATTCCATGGCAACAAAGAAATTTTCCCGAGATTAGTGTAGCTTAATTACATGGAATGTGATATGTGAGTTGGCTAATGAACTTTCCGAATTTGGCCTAACCATTCGCTGAAGTAGAGTAAATATGAAATTACAAATGTGCTTTTTCAAGAGCAGGTATTAGCATCGATCTTCCGGTGATAGAGTTTCAGCAGGGTCGTTAGGGGGTCTTCCAGGTTGCAGGCACTCAACAGCGAACTGTTGGTTTCCAAAGCCATTCCAGCAGAAGGGATCCTTTTCATGTGTAGCCATGGGCTGAAGTTGAATGTTTACGAACTTTAGATCAGTGCATGGCACATCGTCGCTGCAAGCCAAATAGACTGGCGTTTTCACGTAAGTTCCTATGATTTTCTGATAAGTGACGTCTGATATGTATACTCCAGATGTTTGGTTTTTGCAGGCCATTTTGTCACAGTAATATTGATCAATATCAATGGGCATTCTTACATTGGAAACCTGTATATTGGAGAACGATACACTTTTCACCTGTCCAGTTCCTCCCTACAGACATTAACAAGAATAAGATGAACCTCAGGTTATTCGATTTCAAGCATTTTATTGTACCTTTGGTAAGACATATATTCAATGGAAAGATCGAGTTCTTAACAGACCTGCCATGTTTTTATTCGAACGCCGTTCAATGCATCATGAATGTTGCTGTCATAGACACTGACATTGGAAACACAGGCCTTTGTTCCTTCCTTCCCCAGTCCTCCAATACTAAAGACAATGACAGAAAACAATTATGTTCAGCCCCTGCCATCAACAAATGAAAGAGTTTAATGAGAATAATAAGAGTACCTGATACCGTGACCGGGGCCGCAGTCGATATCGTGCACGCGGATGCCTGAGCTTCCTGTTTGTATCGATATGCAGTCGTCTCCTGTTTATTTCATGCACCAAGACTGGTTATAATAAATTACTAATATAGTAACTGATAAAATAGAGAAGGTCGCATGAGGAACTAAATCTGATATACCGCATGCGATTGAGGAATGGTGTATTTCAACCTCCTCAGAATTTTGTACATGAATTCCATCTGTGTTTGGGCTGTTTTCAGGAGAGGAGATTGTCACATTAACTACTGTAACAAATGTGCAACCGTCAAACTTGAGGTGAAATTGAGGGCTGTTTTGTATTGTGATGCCTTTGACGCTCACGTCATAGCTTCCGTAAAAGCGCAATGCCTTTTCAGATTCGGTAGTTATATATGAACGTCGTTTCCATGGAAAAAGAAAAAAAAATACAACCTACTCAGTGTACGAACAGAGATAGGAAGACCAGCATACATAGTATAGACTCTAGACTGCATGATCTGTTCATGCGTTACATCAAAGTGCTAATTAAGGAAACTAGGTTTATCTTTAGCTTTCTCTAGTCTTGAAAAGAAATTTAAAATTCCAAAGAAAACTAATGGCTCACCGTCGGCCTGACGCTTGGTCGTTTACTTCCATTTTCGCTGCTATCCTGATGCACATAAAATGCCAACGTTATATAAATAAGAAAAACATTTCGTGGTGACTCGGAGCTCAAATGGAAAGCTCCATGAATGAGTTTTAGTTGACAATTAAGATTTACCGTGTCTTCTAGTTCGGAGATCTTCCACCAAGCTGCACCTTGTCCGTCAAAAGTGCCGTTGCCCTTAATAGTAACACCATTGAGTTTTGAAAAATTTATCCAGTTCAACGGTTTAGATCCCCACGCCCGTGGATTAACAGGAGCAATAACATTTCCATCAACCTGCCAAAGTTCAAAAGACTCAGATTATTTCAGCTTGTGCTTTTGAATTCTATAACCTGTATAGTCTCGTATGTCGCTAAGCAAATGTCATACCTTAAAGAGGATGTTTGAATTGCAGGGTCCCGAAAAAGTTAGGGGCCCAACTAGAAAGCTGTAATCAGCCGGAATTTGTAGCGTAGCCGAACTCTTGGCACAAGCTGCTTTCCACGCTGCCTGAAATGCCTGTTCCACGCACATTATAGGGAAAAAACAAAATCTAGTTCAGTAACAAAGCTCAGCATATAGTATTCAAAAGAACAGCTAAGTAAACGAATCGATAAAATGACGACCTTCGTATCATCGGCCACTCCATCGGCCTTGGCACCGAATGTTGTAACGTCCACCACGTTTGAATCTCCATCAGATGATGTTGTACCATCTGATGTTGATAATGAAATTAATGATTTGTTCTTCAAATTCCTTGCTCCTGAGCACTTATCTCTCAAGGCAAACATAAGTATAACAACAAAGATAAGATATTCTTTTGTACGAGACATTTTGATTTTGTTCTTGGAGATCTACCCCCTCGAAAACACAATTCTATATGGAATAAATGTTCTCACGGCTGACTTCTCCAAAACACAATGCTATATGAAAAATATGTTCTCAAAGCTTCGTTCAATATAAAGCGTGGCAGAGATGCTAATCACGGGCCAACAGTGAGCGTGAATGGGACATTTGCAGGCTTTTACGATTAGCATCATTCACCAAATTTATGTATGCTCCACATTTCCTCTATCGATGAATATGAATTTTTGTCACCTGCTTAAGTTGGTTTCTTCATTGTCACGTTAATTGCTATCCTTCCGTATGCAAAATTGCAAATGCATGACTCGAGAATTAATTCCGTTTACATTTAAACTATTTAAGTTTGTATTAGATGCAGTTTTTATACCTGTTACAGATCGCCCCTGTATCTACAACATCCTTATAAGACGCAATTAAACGTCACAACAATGGATGTAAATAATTTAAGGGATCATCAAGTGTGAAAGCCGTGCAGTAGCACCGGTTATTTGCTATAATACAGCGACGTGTTCTAGGTTTCAATTAATGATTGGCTCATAATCACATCACGATAAAGCGGCCTAACTCAAATTGACATTCATAGCATATTTTATCCACACAAAGAATATATGGACCATTCACATAAAAATGCATTTCTCTGTATTCCATCCTTAGAATTATTGAATAGAACAAATTATTATTATTTAAATGTTAAAAGAAAATGAAAGCATAAGTGTTTGTTTGTGCGTACGGTTAGTGAACATGTTACAATCAGGAAAAGAAATTCAATCCGGAATTGACGCCCTTACGTGATTGTTGGTTAATCCCAACGGTTTACGCTTTCATTAATCCACGTCACCTCTTTCTCCAAGAAAGAAATGAATGAATCCTTGAATGGGTATTTCTGCCCCAGAAGTCAGTCATCTCGTGACTTCAATGGTATCCGATGATTAAATATTATCCTTAAGTTGATTTCCCTTCTACAAGCAAATCATATGGGAGCCACGTTAAAAACTTGCGATCCTTGCCCCAAATTAGTTACACTTTTACATGTATTACCATAGGATATCATCTTGGTATAAGATTCTTTTTCAAATTGGTTGCACTTCTATATGTATTATTATGGAATATCATGTTTGGCACCAAAATCTTGTTGCGAATGGTTGACACTTGTACATGTACTGCCATCATATATCATGTTTGGTATGAAGATGTTTTCTTGTGCATCAAGAAAATAGTGATAATCGAATTTGTGTGTATGTGAGAGAAATTTAATTTTCAAATTTAGATGTATGTTATGTAAAATGAAGTATCAAATTCAATATTGAATTAGATATTTGAAGGATGTTGGATATTGATAACAATTCTTGAAGAAGGTTGGAAAATATTGAAAAATAAATTTGAGAAGATTCCATACATATGTGGAAGTTTCAAAAAATGGATCAAATAATTGTGATATTTGGAACATGCTCCTAACTAGGTACACAATGGTGACCCTCTACACATGCTAGTTACTACATGGCATGGTTGTTTCTAACATCATATAGTTGATCCTCATCGAGTAGAAGTGTCCCTTGACTATCATACTCTAAAATTCCTTGAAGTTGCTTGCCAAAATAATTGTTCCTCTATGGTGCTTCTATAGCTAAAGGATCTACTAAGAGTGTCAAACAACATATAAAATTCAAAGGGTAAAGAAAAAATGATTGTGGGGGTCAGAATATTATGTAAATTAAACCTCTATTTGGCATGCTTTACCCCAAGTAGATTGATAATTTTAACAGTGGAAACTATGGAATGTAGGTATATATGATTGATTTGTCAATGATGTTAGAGACACACTCGAAGGTTGTAAAATTAGGAAAGTGTGTGTAGTGCATCTATATGCAGGAACAATGGTAATGTAAAGAAGCTCAACGATGTTCTAGAGGAATTTTTAGTAGAGTATCAACAAAAATATATAATGTAATCCCTTCAATTGAATCACTTGCAAGTGAAAAAAATAATTTGGTAGACTAAGATAGTGCATGAAGGAATCAATAAAGCATGAGAATGTGTAAACAAAACAAAGCAATCTAGAAGAGTGTGAAAGAGTATAATAAGGTTTTCCAAATGTGGAAAGGATGATTAATAGGAAATTTTGGATGAATGAGAAGCTAGTTGTAAAGAAAATATTAGGGTTTTGTTGACCATTAGTGAAATACATATATTAAAACTAGAAAGAGATAATAGTATAGGCATGGCAGTATCTAATAAGATACTAATAAGAATAAGGGAATTGAGTTTTGATTGTAGAAGGGATCTATGCTTGGTAGTTTGACACATGTGTGAGATTTTTTAGGCTTATAAATGCTTGAAATGATGATTAATTGTGCCTGTGAGAGATGGACACTAAAATGAGTGCAAAACATGGATGAAATTGAATCAAAATTTTGCAAACAATTTAGTTCGCTTATGTTATAAAGTGAATCATGTATGCTAAATTATATAAATATTAATTTTAATATACTTGACAAAAGGTTACATAAAAAGATCATAAATTTTTCATACTTGAGTTATTCATTTATCCTTCACTCAAGCATTATCTTCATCCCTCTAGTGAACACAAGAGATAATGAATTAGTGTTCATTAAGAATAATTTAGATGAAAATTTTTACACACCTAAAATTTCTAACTATTTTTTTATATTCTTAGCTAAGATGGAGAATAACAGATTCCTTGAGGATATGAATGCTATAAATGATGTCAAAAGATGCTCCAATAGATTGAACATGAAAGAATTTATATGTCTATGAAGAAACAATCTATATATTTTTTAATACTCTTAGCTAAGATGAAGAATAACAGATCCCTTGAGGATCATGAATGCTATAGATGATGTCAAAATATGCTATAATAGATTGAACATGAAAGAATTTATGTCTATGAAGCAACAATCTATATCTTGATTTGGAAATGAAGCCGCCATCAAAGCGCAACTTTATCTATAAATGACCTATGTGAATAAAAATATTATATATTTAATGAAGCCGCCATAAGTAATTTTTTATGATTATGACAAAACAAAAAAATATAAATATAAAAGAAATAATGTGTCCAATGAGAAAAAGGATATGATTGTGATAAATCTACTAAAACTAAAATATTATGATTGTCATAGAGTCAATATGGTAACATGTATAGTTTGATAGAATCGTACAAATCAAAATTTTGTGGGCATGATCAAGCCACCAAAATAAAAAAAATCTATGGCCATAATAAAGCCAAAAAATTAAAATTCTATTGTTTTGATGGAGCAACAATCATAAAATGATATTATCCATTGTATGATATAGCCTTGATGGTAACAAGTACATGATATAAAGGAAATAATGAGAAATTAAATTGATTGGATATAAAATGACAAAAATAGTTTAAAGAAAAAGAATAAAAATAGAGATTGTTTGAAAATTCGAGAAAAGGTATAAATCATGTGATGTAAGAAAAAGAGACATTCATTTCAAAGATATTTTATCCCTAGAAATATCATATAGCTTTCCTCACATGTGTTGGAAATATAAATGAACAATAAAACCTAACCTATATCATTTAAAATCATCTAAAATATACATTTGCACTTAGTTTACAAATTATACAAACTAAAAATCATAAAAAAGCACTTAATTTTCTTAAAAAATTATGAAAAAAAACCCTCACTGGGACTCACACCCCTTTGGGCAAATTAGTCCCAGTGCAGATTTTTAATTGCATTTTCTATCATTTGAAACTCTATTTCTATGCTCATGTTTGGTGTTGATAACTTTCTATTTTAGTTTATAGAGTTTTGGTCATATTCGTTTCATTACATTTAGCTTAATTTGCATTTTCATCCATCTTGCATTTAGTATCCCTTGCATGAGAATTTCTACTTGATGTCCTATTGCTAATACTATAGTGAGAAGAAGTTTGAGACTCATGTCATCCTATGATATAACAATCTTTATGGATCTTGGGTTATCTAGCTCCTTCACTACTAGTGATGACACTAGTACATTAGGTATGGAACCTACCCTTAACAACTCTTTACCTTCAAGTAGTGTGACACATGTTGAAACAACGATTGCTAGTATTCCATAAGAAAACATAATCCAAATCCATGAAGACCTAACAAACCTACAAAATGAGATAAGTATAAAGAATATTTCAACTACTGCCATCCCTACCATAGATAACATTCATCGCATGCTTGAAACTGAAGATGAAATTGACCTTGTGCATAACATAGTTTAGATCTTTGGAAAAAACCTTACCTCTACCACTAGTTTTCCTTTACTCTCGAACAATGTCACAAGTCAAGGAGGAATTCAAATTCCTCCTCCCACAACAATTACCTCTATTCCTACCTATACCAACCCTCAAGTCACAACAAAACTGCAACCGACTAGTAATGTGATTCCTTCCTTGGGTATTTCTACTAGCATTCCTAGTACCTTTGTGGCATCACATGTCATATATCCTACCACTTTACCACCTATAAGCATTCCATTTACTTATCCTTTGAACACATACACCCCTCCACATTATTTGCCTCCATTTCACAATACAAACAATGAACCTCTCATAAACCAACTTTTGCAAACCTTTTCATCCCTCCAAAAGCAAGTTTCCACCATCAACCAAAATCAAAATGGGCTGCCTACATATTATGTCAAAAGTAATACCTTGTCCTTGGAGATATTGCAAATATCAATGCCATTAGGTGTAGAGGTGCCTAGATTCAAGATATATGGGGGAAAGGGAGATCATTTTAACCATGTTTCCACTTACAGGACCTTATGTAGTGACTTTATCCTTGATGATAATCTCTTGGCTAAATTTTTCCCTAGATCCTTGAAGGATACTACCTTAGAATGGTTTTCTTCATTACCGAAAAAATCAATTCATTCATTCAATGAACTTGTTGGGGTATTTATCAACCATTTCCAAGTGCATATGACTCCTAAGATGACCTTGTCCAATTTGATTTGATGTTAGCAAAAATAAGAGGAAAATATTATCAACTTTATCTTGTGCTACTAATCTCTTTATTCCCAAATTGATGTAAAGGTCCTTGAACCTCACCTTTAAAATATGTTCATAGATAATTGCAAAGTAAGATACAAGATAAGCTTACCATGATTAAATTCCCCTCCTTCATGCTCTTATTAGTACCCTCTATGATTATCAAAACTTGGTTAGTAGTTGTGATGCAAAATCCATATCTAGCCAAACTGAGAAGTCTGAGTCTACAAACCAAAACAATTACCAACCTTTTATAAAATAGAATAAAGGGTTCATTCAACTTAATCCCTCTCAACAAACAACTCAACATGTTGATAACTAAGTAGCTATCATAAAAGCAGTGATACCCTTTAGCTATGGGGACTCAAAAAGACAATTCACCCCCTAGCCCAATACCCTCCATAATACAATGTCACAAATCCTAGAACAAAAGATGATACCTTACATCTTACTAAAACTCCCAATCCTAATAGACCATTACCCATAAAATATAGACCAAATTCTTACTATCATTACGACTGACAAAATGAACATGATATGGAACATTGCAAGTGTCTTAAACATCTTGTGCAAGACCTCATTAATTTTTGCCATCTTTCCATTGGATGTGTTAATAATCAAGGTAATAATTCCATTGCCCCTCCTAACCAAAAATCTCAAATCTTTACCAGCCCTATGCCTAATCATAATATTTCATTCGTCAAAGCTAGCAAAACTAAAAATGATGACGTGATGAATGTTGACATGGATGAAGACAACAATGATATTATCCTAAACGATCCTATAGATATTGATCATGTGGATGATATGGTTGGATTGATAGAATTCATACCTTGTAAGGTCCAAACTAAAAGGCCTCTTGAGATTTATTTCTCCTCACAAGATATACTTAAAAATGCACCTAATGGTCCTCTTTACATAGCAGACCAAATCTATGACAATCCCACTAATGGGATATTAATAGATCTCATATATGGAGAGAATGTGATCACTAAAGAATTCTTACTTGTGCATGATCTCTATCAACAAATATATGATAAACCAAAAGCATGGGTCAAGATGCATAATAGTTTCACTTTCCCTATGATGGGATCAATCACCCTTCCTTTACAAATAGGACCAAAAACACTCGGTGTATCATTCTCCATCATCCCATAGTTAGACTAATTTCGTGTGAAGCTATGATATCCATGGCTCTTCTTAATGAGTGTTGTACCTTCAGTTATACATCAATCCTTAAAGTTTCTCTTTGACAATGAAATTTTCACTGTACATCATAGTGGCTTTAACCCTTTGTCTTCCCACAAAAAAAAATCCTTAGATTTTGTAACATAGATTTTGGGCACCCAAGGTCTTTCTAGCGCTTCTAGGGTATTTCACCTAAAAGGAGAAAGAAGGAACAAAATGCACATGTCTACAATCTAAGTTAATGCAATATGGATGGAATATGGATGCAATATACCTAGATGCAATGTTGGAATGCAAGAAACTAATAAGACTAATTGATTAATGAATGGAAACTAAGGAAATAAAGAATGTTTGAAAACCCATCGTGTAATGTAAAAATATTTAGAAAATGAGTGCAAAATGAAACATAAATGTATGAAACTAGAAGTGTGCACCTGGGATCTTGAAGGAGGCTAGAAATGGCTTCTATAATGTTGTTGATGCTGATTTTTAGGCCTGGTGGGACTCATTCACCATTTTGGGTGAATCAGTCCCAGTTATGCAAAACTGTTTTGAAACCTATTTCTGACAAAAGGGTATCTAAAATGCAGAAAACCAAAAGTTGACCTTGGAGTGGAACTCATTCACCACCCATGATGAATGAGTCCATTTTTGAATTTTTGAATTTTCAAAGGTGGAATCTGGAGCTTTCAGTCTACACTTTGATTCTCTATAGGTGCTCACTTCCAAAACTCTAATTTTTGGGTCTGAAAAAGAGTTTTTGTTGATATTTTGAATTGGATAATGAAGAGAAGACCTCAAAACCTTTTCATATTGATTCCAAATGATTCCAAGCCTCCAAGATCTCTAAATCTACAAACACAAAAGACAAGAGAGAGAAATGGTGAATGTTAGGGCATGGGGGTTTTCCTTGTTCAAACCCCTTTTAGGTAATTAAACCAAATTGATGAAATAATGTAATCAAACATGCAACAATGAAGTTGATTACCTTTCCATGATGTTTTATCTTTAAATTCTATAGTAAGACATAAAGGATTTTCCCTTGTAGGTCTGAAAATTGATATCTTGGTGACTTGAAATGATGAAACCCTAGGTTGCTTGAATTGAGATGGAAGAATGATGGATGAATAATGAAGACTGAATGTGATTTAGGGTTTAGAGAGGTGATTTTATAGGAAATTCACCTAATTAGCCTGAGAATTGGATCCCTTAGGCTGACATATGAAAAGAATTGACTTAAACTTTAATTTTTCTCACTCAAAGATCAAAAAATGGGTTAAATGGGACTTCATTCACCACCAATGGAAAATGGGTCCCACCTAGATGGGATTTATTTTCCATGGATGGCGAATGGGTCCCATCGAGGTCAATTTGATAGCTAAAATGCTAGTAAGTTGAAAAATAAGGTTTAAATTGTGACAAGTTGTCAATCATTTCATCAATTTAAGCCTCGGGATGCACAATATGGGTTAATACAGGCCTATTAGTGATGATCTAAAGGTCAATTAGGGCTTGGAACACTGAATTTAATGTGAAAGTGTGATTAAATATAGTGTACAACACTAAAATATTGTACACATAGCCTAGGAAGGCACAAGAACCAATGTGAATGTGCAAGACACCTTAGAACACTAGTTTACCATTAAGTTTTTTTTTAAATCCTTCTAAATTGATGTGATAATGTTATTAAACACATTTTATAATGTTGAATTAGGAGAAATAGGTTCATTAAGTCTAGAAAAGCATGAAATTCCTTTACAACACTTTACAACACTTTTATAAGACATCAATAAAAGTATGTTATTCAATTTGCAAGGGTCCAAGACCTAGTGTGGATGCATAAAATTCCTCACAACACCAAATCAATGCCTCATTAAGTCTAGTATATCATGAATTATTCCCATATCAAGCAAGAGGTCCTTTTTATAATGGTACACTTAGCCCCTACTTTAGTGAGAGGATGGGCTTGCTTCAAACTCACACTAAAGTAGACATTCAAGAGAGATGCAAGTGTACATATACAAATGACAAAGGATTACAATGATCAAGAAGGAAGTTAAGCCCCCAAGATCCAAGAACCTAAGTAAAACCAACAAGATACATAATTATGTAATCGCAAGAACTAAAAGAAAGTAGAATAGGGTGGGAAAGATGCACTCACTCTGGGGCCACAGAACATTAGGTCGTCCATGGGGTGAGAAGTCCACAACATAGTCACTCTAGGGAAATGGAGCTTATGATTGTCCATGGGGTGAGAAATCCCAAAAGGTGAGAAACATATGCTAGTTGGTATGTACTCAAACATGCATAGGTGGCTATGGGGAAAGTCGCGCCTTGGAATGGGCTTCCCACTGAACCATACCAAAGTTATACCTCTTGATAAATTTGATAAGGCAACATAATGAAAATGAACTTTGAGGTCCATGAGGTAATAAAAAAATTGTATGCTTGACACTCATAGAAAAATAGGATGGCACCACAAGCATGCAAGTTTTATTATGCAAGGTGGCCATATAACAGTTGTTGTAATAGTGTAAGGTGTGTTCAAAGGGATTTTTCTTAGTTTGTACAGGGTTTCATCTTAGGGAACATTATGCTCAATGTCTCCAATAGAGGATAAGTGCGAACAATCTAATCTCGTTTCCAAGAGAGGACAAGTGCAAGGTCTCATCTTGGGGAATATTGTGCCAAATGTGTCCAAGAGAGGAAATTGCAAGAAAAATAAAATCACATAATGAAATGTGTTGTGATGTATGCACCTTTACTATGAGCAATTGCTTTAAAGTAGAAGAAGAGGACATGAGAGCTTACTCATAAATCCCTATGCCAAGTCATATGTTTCTGATAAGCTATGTCATGAATAAGGATAGTATGTCATATGCAAGCCAACTTAAGGCATCTCGTCCACATCCCAAGTTTTCTCTTATGTATTCATGAAAGGTTAATGACTAGCCAAAGGAGGCAACGACAAGTGACATACAAAGAAAAGGTTGTTAAACCCCTTTCCCCCACTAAGTGTAGGACAAAGGTGAAAATTTGTATCAATTAGAGGAACTAGGTGCCCCAGACAGAGGGAAGCATATCAAACTCCTTAAGATGTTGGATTTTATGACTCATGCCTTTACATTCATTAGTGGAGTGACTGTGAAATCTATGATAGGTGCAAAATGAAGTTTTGGAATAGCATTTATTATGAGTTCTAGGAGGGAGGGTGATCAAGTTAACTTGGAGGAGTCTTGACAAGATACCCTCTTGATCAAGGGGAGAAGTAGTTTTTGTTGTTTGGGGAAAAGAGATGTCTTACTTAGTAGAAAATGTCATACCTAAACAAGTTTCTCTAGATTGAAAGATTTTGTTCTCATTCTTATAGGAGGAGGGAAAATCTATCGAATTCCAATCATTGGAATCTTGTGAGATGACATTGACATTAAATGAAGAGTTCATTTTTTGTGTCATATTGTGTAAAGGATGATGTTCGAGACCACTAGTGTTGAGGAGTTCAGGATGTGTTACAGTTAAGGTTGGCTTGGAAGAATGTTGTGTGAGAGTGTTGATGTTGAGGGAAAGCTTGACTACTTCTATCAAAGGATGATAACCAAGACCATGAGTGGTTTGTTGTGTGATAGGGTATATAGGCTTGTGGATACCTTGTTTTCGAGCACCACATCCTTTTCCACTATATCAAATTTGTTTCATAAGCTCATAACCATGTCCATAAAGTTTCTTCATTGCTTTAGAATTGGGTGGTTGTTCATTGTTTTGTTCGTCAAAGGTTGTTGTGAAGTTTGCTTCTTTGTCTAAAGTGGTTGATGAGGATGCTCTCGAAAGGTCATCCCAATCATCTTCTGATAGCTATGTGACTTGTTCAATATGTTTTTTTTTGTTTGTTTGTTGAATGGGTTCCACTTGTGTAGATGATGTTGACGTGTTTAAGGAATTTGCTTTTTTTTTCTCAAGTTGTAAGACACTATTAGGTTCAGGATCATCATCAAGTGTGTTGACTGTGTTGTCGTAGATGTATTTCATTTTGTGATGGAGAGTGGAAGGCACACCTTTCATGGCATGAATCTACTATTTTCCTAAGATAATATTACTTGAGAGTTCATAAGGTATAACATGGATTGGTGTATTCAAGGTGACCACTCCAAAGGTAAGAGGCATAATGATTACCCCTAGTAGTTTCTTTTTGACATTTCCAAACCGCTTAAGAGAGAAAGAATCAAGTCGAATGGTTGATTGATCAATTCCAAGCCTATCCAAAAAGCTCACACTACACACATTAAGGGTAGAACCAATATCAACAATTTTTCTCTTGATCCCTTTTATTTTTTATTGAGAAATGATCTTGAAAGCATCATTTTTTTTTGCACATCCAAAGAGGGGAGTTCACTTTGATGGAAAAAAATGTCAACATTTTGGCCTTGAATCATTATTGCAATAGCAATTAGTGGCACATTAGAAGGGACAAGAACTTTTTGTAAGGTTGTTTGGATCATGTTGTGATAGTGAGGGGAGGCTTGAATAAGATACCACAATGATATCTTAGCAGGAGTATTCTTAAGTTGCTCGACAATATCATACTCCTTGAAACCTGGAAAGAAAGGGTTGGGTGGGATACGATTAAACAATGGTAAGGGTGTAGGGGTTGCTTGTTGTAGTTGCAGATTATTATGTGTTATATGTATGAGAAATGGTATTATAACTCGATTTCTGTGATACATTAGTTTTAGGAGGGCAAAGGATAAGTTTAGGTTTATTTTGACTTCATTTGTGTGAATGAAGGTAGAGAATTATAGGGTTGTTAGGATGTCCCATGGGGTATGTATGAGGTCCATTGATCAAGGGGGATCTAATGGAAACTTGTGCATTCATAACCTCAAGTCTTGGTTTTATGTATCTCTAATATACGACAATCTAAAATCACCTTTTTATTAAAGGATGTTACATTATGATTGTTTTCCTTTTTCAGCACCATGATATTCTCCCTAAAAGGGGAGTTTTTAGGAGAACAACAAGCCACATTTTCTTGACAAAATGACTTCATTTCCAATAGGGGAATGATCAATGATGGGATTTTCAAGAGTGGGATGATTAGGAGAAGGTGCTAGTTGAGTGTCCATTATCTTTAAGGTTCGATTCTCTTGTGTCATGCTATCTACCCTACTATAGGCTTGGTTCTTCCAAAATGACTTCATTTCCAATAGGGGAATGATCAATTATGGGATTGGAAATAGTGGGATTATTAGGAGAAGGTGTTAGTTGAGTGTCCATTGTCTTTAAGGTTTCATTCTCTTGTGCCATGCTATCTACCCTACTACAAGAGCTTGTAATATGTGCATCCAAGTTTGAAGTTTGTAAAGTAGTTGCATCACAAGTGTGGGAGGCATCAAGTGAAGGACCAATATGGTTGTCCAATAGATTATCCCAAATGGGAGGAGCATTAGGAAAGGGAGGATCAAGGGTTTCATGATTTGTAATAGGAATGTATTCTAACACCAACCTATCATCTTTACATCAATGTGGGATATTAGGAGATAGACAGGTTTGATTTTCATGACCATGGAGACTTGGTAAGGTGATGTTTAAGAATGTGTCTATGATCTCATGTTCTTGTTGTCTAGCATCTTCCAAAGGGGAATAAGGAGATGGACAATCAAGACCCTCAATTCTTGTAGCTTCTTGCACCAAGATACCTTCATTACTAATAGGAGAGGTATCGGGAGAAGAACAAGTATGATTGTTTTGATTATCTACACTACCATTCACACCAATGAGAAATGTAATATTAAGGATTGTGTCAAGGGTTTGATCATGTTTCTTAAATTCTTCATTGTGGTAATCAAAATTGAACTCATAAGAGTGAATGTTGTACTTATACAATGCACTATTAATGAAATCAAAGACACATCTTTTGAAAGAAAACATGCTACAATGAAAAAGGAAAGAAAGTACAATGTAATGACTTCAAAGGAAATGCAATTTTTAGTTTTTAAGAAAGCTAATTTTTTGTTTACACAATGCAAAAGTGCATTTAACCAACACATGAAATGAGCTAATTTGAGCTAAATCAAATGAAATTCATGTTACAAAAGCTCAACTAGTTAATATAGGTAGGTAAAGACACTAAATAGAAGCATAAAAATAGGGTTTTCAATTCTGTAAAGGGCAACTTTAGGGGTGAAAAGGGACTGATTCGCCCAAGTTGGCGAATCAGTCCCAGTATGGATTTTTTTTCCAATTTAAAAAAAAAATGACTGATTTTGATGCTTTATGAGTGCTATGATGCAAACGTATGTTAGAAAGAAAGAGTTTTAGAAAATTTAAATGAATTTATATGCCAAAAATGCAACCTAAATGCACTTTTTAAGAATGTGAAATTTGAAACCTAGCATGCAAATGAATTCATGCAAGTCCTAATGCAATATCAATGCAAGCTATATGTATGATGAGGGACACTAAATCACACAAGAAAGTGTTCAAAAATTAGGTTCACCAAAATGTAAAATAGATTTTTGGCACCCAAGGTATCTCTAGCACTTCTAGGGTTTTTCACCTAAAAGGAGAAATAAGGGCCAAAATGCACTTATCTACACTCAAAGTCAATGCAATATGGATGGAATATGGATGCAATATACCTAGATGCAATGTTGGAATGAAAGAAACTAATAAGATTAATTGATTAATGACTGGAAACTAAGGAAATAAAGAATTTTTGAAAACCTATTATGTAATGCAAAAATACTTAGAAAATGAGTGCAAAATGAAATAGAAATGCATGAAACTGGAAGTATGCACTAGGGATCTTGAAGGAGGCTGGAAATGGCTTTTGGAATGCTTCTAATGCTAATTTTCAGGCCTTGTGGGACTCATTCACCATTCCTGGTGAATCAATCCTAGTTTTACAAAATTGTTCTAGAACCTATTTTTGACAAAAGGGTATCTAAAAAATGCAAAAAATCAAAAACTAACCTTGGAGTGGAAATCATTCTCCACCCATGGAAAATGACTCCACTTTTGAATTTCTGAATATTCAAAGGTGGAATCCAGAGTTTTCAGTCTACACTTTGATTCCCTACAGTCTACACTTTGATTCCCTATAGGTATCCGCTTTTGAAACTCTAATTTTTGGGTCTGAAAATGAGTTTTTGTTGATATTTTGACTTGGATAATGAAGAGAAGACCTAAACAACTTTTCGATTTGATTCTTAATGATTTCCAAGCTTCCAAGATGTTTAAATTTGAAAACACACAAGACTAGAGAGAGAAATGGTGAATTTTAGGGCATGGGGGTTTGCCTTGGTCAAACCCCTTTTAGGTAATTAAAACAAAATCATGAAAGAATGTAATGAAACATGCAAAAAAGGAGTTGATTAGCTTTCCATGATGCTTGATCTTGAAATTTTGCAACAAAACATGAAGGATCTTACGTTGAAGGTCTGAAAATTGATATCTTGGTGACTTGAAATGATGAAACCGTAAGTTGCTTGACTTGAGATGGAAGAATGATGGATGAATAATAAAGAATGAATTTGGCTTAGGGTTTAGCGGGGTGATATTATAGGAAATTCACCTTATTAGCCTGAAAAATGGATCCCTTAGGCTAAAATATGAAAATAAAAGACTTAAATTGCAATTTTTCCTACTCAAAGGTCAAAAATGGGTCAAATGGGACTCATTTGCCACCCATGGAGAATGGGTCCCACTTGGATGGGACCGATTCACCATGGATTGGGAATGGGTCCCATAGGGGCCAATTTGATAGCTAAGATGCTAGGAAGTTGAAAATAAGGTTTAAATTGTGACTTTGTTGGTCATTTGATCAATTTAAGCCTTGAGATGCATAATATCAGTTAATAGGGGCCTATTAGTGATGATGTAAAGGTCAATTAGGGTGTGGGACATTGAATTTAATGTGAAACTATGATTAAATACACTTTACAACACTAAAATGAGGTCCACATAGCCTAGGAAGGCACAAGATCCAATGTGAATGTGCAAGACACATTACAACACTAGTTTACCATTAAGTTTGTTTTACAAACCTTCTAAATTGATGTGATAATGTTATTAAACACATTTTATAATGTTGAATTAGGGAGAAATAGGTTCATTAAGTCTAGAAAAGCGTGAAAGTCCTTTACAACACTTTACAACACTTTTACAAGACATCAATAAAAGCATGCTATTCAATTTGCAAGGGTCCAAGACCTAGTTTGGATGCATAAAATTCCTCACAACACCAAATCAAGGCCTCATTAAGACCATTCTATCATGAATTATTCCCATGTCAAGCAAAAGGTCCTTTTTTCTATGATACAAATTTCTTTTGGCCTAAGCCTATGGAACCTATTAAGCCTCATGAAGAAATCTTTTTCAAATACTACCAGAAATTCAAGGTGAAATGCATAGTGTAGACACATAAAAATGGTCTCCACTTGCAAACCATATTTTCTATGAAGACCATGCTTCTCCCTCACATGATTCAATTATTTAATCATGTCCTAATATCACAATTATTTCTCCATGATTATTTAAATAAATAAATTACATTTTTTTGTTTATATACGTCACTAATTAATCCTTATTCCCTCCAATTATTTAATAAAATTATCATTTATCCTTCAATCAAATAAACTTATTTATTTAACCCACTTTCCATCCCACCAAATAAATAATTAAAATAATTATTTATTTCCTTTTGTCTCATTCCCATTTATGAATAGAACCATTATTTAATTCATAAGTCAATATTCCTCCATAATTAAATGATTTATATTATTCCAACTACCTCTTTTTCTCCACCATTGATTTTATTATCTCCAATTAAATTGCGGCCCTTCATTTCAAATATTTCCCTAACTTTGACCTAATGTTTCCCTAACCCTAATCCTCCTTATGACATTGATTCCTAGCCTTTGATCTTAGGGCTTCACCAACTTTTAATCCTGGCCATCCATTCTCAATTTTGTAATTATTTAAAAGGTCCTCTTTCAAGTCATTTTAGACACACAAAGTTATTTTCAACATTCTTGAGAGCTTTTTAGTACATGAGCAACCACATATTTCTTCAATATTTTGCTTGTCTTTGGCATAGGTTATAGTTGCACTTCAATTCTGAGGGTAATTATACCATTTTTAGCAAGATGGAGAAGGCCAATGGAGGTCAACCAATGGAAGCTTGAAGACTAGGTGATGTTGTTTCACTATTTTTATGCTTCTTTTTTTTATTGTGCTCTATTGGTGATTAGAGATTTAGTTTTATGCTACTTGCAACTAGCTTGAAAACTTTTATCCTAATACACATAGAAAAAATATCGCTTCAAAACATGCCTCAACCCATGACCAAGCCTACCATCCTTGTAAAAACCATGATTGAAGCAAAAGACATTCCAAACAACCAAGACCAACCTAAGACAAATCCTCTACCTATTTCCTACAAAATACCAAGAGATAATGAAAACAATCCCATAATGGCTCCTAGAATTAAAAGAGTTCAGAAAGTTAAAGAGAAAGTGGTTGAACAACCTTCCATGGTTCCTTCCATTCCTCCCCTTAGGGATGAAAAGTTACCTATGGTTGATCATCTTGCCCCCATAAAAATGCAACTTGAAAACCAAACTAAAAGAAACATATGTGCTAGAGAACATAGGCATAGATGTCGCACCATTTCTCAAACGTTAAATAAAGAAATAAACCAAAAATAAAATCAGTGTACAAACTTGACTGAAGCAATGCATGATGAGTCTCCCCCTTCACAAAAACAAAAATATCCTATAGCACAATCACAACAAGAGTTGAATCCTTCTTTATACATTATCATTCAACCTCTTATTGTAATTAACTTGGATGATGATGAGTAGATTGCAAAGATTGATGATGAAGTGTATAATGAATTGAATACATTGTTTTCCTCTTCCATGAGCTTAAATCAAAATTCTCTTAAGAAGAGTGTTGAACTTGGTGATGGCCCTAGTTCAACACTTACTATTGTCACTTTAGCTAGTTTTCCACCTTTGGTCTATAATGAGCATGATTGGGATGCATACAACCTACTTTAGGTTGACCTGCATGTGCCTTACTAGTCTTTTTCATTAATTATTTTTCTTTTGTATGATTACATGTACGTAATGTTATCCCTCGTGACATTTTTTTTGATGTATCCTTCTCTCTTTGTGACATTCCTCTATTTGTAGCTACATTCTTCTCTATTTCATAAATATTTAATATTTTTTTTTTATCTTTTCTTGTGTTTTCCTTTTGGGGATGATGCAAAGTGTCAAGTCATTTAGGTCTCTTGCATGTTTTTGATAAAGGAAAAAACTAGTTTTTATAGGAACCCAAAACCACAAAGTTTATAGAAAAAAGGAATAAGCATTAAAGTCACTAAAGGAAAAAGGATGCATCAAAATAAAGCCACCAACCCAAGGCCAGCAAGGGCCACCAAAAAAACCTAAACAAAAAAACCAGCAGGAATCCCCCAACTAACCAAAGAACTTAAGAGCTTCAGCAGCCTCAGCTTGAAGATTGTGCATTTCCTGAGTGCCCTTCTTCAAGACTTGAACCATCTAGGGTGTAGGAGGATTCTTCCTCTTCATATTATCTCTCATCCACTTAGAAATACCATCATCCTCAATATTGTTCTTGTCCTTATCCACAACCAGATCCATAACTAGAGAACCCTGTTGTGAATTCTCTAGTTTCTGACATTGCACTAATAATGATGGCATTGTGTTTCGCCATTTTGTGATTATGCTCCATAATGGTTTTCATAGTATTTTTCATTTTACCTATTTCATCTTCTAGATGTTTGAATTTACCTTCATTATCCTCAACCTCCATTCTCATTCTATCTTCCTTCCTCCCGCACTTTGCAGTAATAAGGGAGCTAACTTTACCTTTCAAATCCTTGAGCTTGCCATTGAGGGCTCTATTTATGAGATTAAGGTCTTTAATTTCATGGAAGGTCGATTTAATTATTCTAAAGTAATCAATAGCACCATTCCTAGAAATAGCTAGGATATCCCCAAGAAACTCACAGTCTAGTTTTAAAAAGTGGTCCTCAGGGTTTAAGTCTCTAGGGAATTTTGACTTTTTTTCTCTGTCCAAAGCAGGGAAGGATGAGTAAGATTTTTGGGTTGCTTTAGGGCCCTCCTAAAGGTTCTCTTGGTATTCCTCAGAGTAAGAGACTAGTTTATTAGCAGGTGACTCTTTTTGGGTGGGCTTGACACTCTGGCCAAAGTGGCTATGGTTTATAGCTTTTAGAACATAGCAACTAGGGTTTTTGACAACAATAGGATTCTTGGGCAGGGGAAAACCCTATTGGGTTTTCTTACCATAATTTGGGGTCAGGGTAATTTCAACATTCTACTCAAGGTCAAGCTCCTTACCCTCCTTTGAAACACTATCCTCAGTATCCTCATCTTCTGAGGGAAAATCTAGGATAGGGTTGGATAAGGCCGACATATTTTTAAAGTGTTCATAAATGAGCCTAATAATGCCAAAATGCAAAATACAGTACTTCTTAGGATCCTTCTTATGATCTTCTAGGGTATTGCTCATGGAATAGTATAAATAATAAGGTAAAGAAACCCTTACCTTGCGACGGAAATGGTTGAGCAAGGTGAAGTAGCCATAAACCCTAGTGAATCTATCATCCAAAGTAATGTATTCCATAATGATTCCGAGAACCTTCCTCCATAGCGATTTAATTGTATCTACTTCAAAGTAGCTATTGGAGACTTTTATCAACTTGGTCTCCTCTTTGTCTTTCCTAGGGAATCTAATAACCACTTCATCAGAGAACCTTTTGTCACAAAATAATTTCATTCCCTCAGTAGACATTCTAGTCACCTCTCCAATGAGGTTCTCGTCCACCTTGACCTACCTACAAATAAAAATATTTCCCCATTCTTCCATTTTTTCTCAAACTACTTGGTAGCCTTCAAATCAAGCCCATGAAGCTTCTTAATGAATGGGAGCAACCCACCATGTTCAATTTTTTCCCAAACCTTCGGATCGTCTTATGCATTTCATAGGTTTTCGGCTCCACCCTTTTTCGATCTCCTCCCATTGTCACAAACACCTCACTACTAGAGAAAAAATTCTGAAATGAAATGCTATAGCCAAACCAGAGAACCCACAAAATGTGTTGCCTCTTATTGCCAGTTAAAAAGTTAAAAGCGGCCCCATCAAATCTAATGATATTGAAGTACTTGGCCCTACTCACTTTCATCATCAAAATAAATTGTTGCTTTCCCATGTGTGATATCATAATTAATTGGAGCCTTGACATCAACACCAAGATCATTGAGGTTCTACCACATGACCAGATCTAATTGTTTAACCCCTTCTTTAGCAAAGAAATCAGCCACACAATTGGCTTCCCTAAATGCATGAGTAATTTTAAATTTATCAAAATTAGCTAAGAGGGATTAGCCTCTTCTATCCAACTCTTAATAGACCATGATGGAGGGGACTTCGATAGGAGGAAATCAATAATTTTTTTAGATTCCCCTTCGAGCCATAAGTATTTAATATTCCTGCTAACAGCTAAGTTAATCACATGAAAGGCTCCAATAGCTTCAACCACGTGATTAGTTTGAGATCCAATGGGAATAGCCACCACTGCTAAAAAAATTAGAATCCCTAATCACACCTCCACTTCCAACCAACCCTAGGTTTCCCTTAGCTGCAACATCAAAATTACCTTTAGACTAGCCACATAGAGGAAAACTCCAGCACACCCCTGTCTGGTCTTTTTTCGTAGGTTTAGAAGCCCTAGACACATCATTTTTAATCTTCCACTCCTTGGCTATCTTTAAATCATATAGAGTGAAAAACACTGCCTCTTTTTTTATTTTCTTGTTGAGGAATGATATTATAGTTTTCAACAATTAACTTGAAGGTTTTTATAAATACATTGTTCTCTAACATTTCCTTGTCTCCAAAGAGTCTATTATTCCTTTCTTTCCACACACCCCATGCTATATAGGGGAAAGTGAAAGCCCATAATCTTTGAATAGAAGGATTCAAAGAGGGAACTTTCTATTGATAGAAGAAGTCTTCAATAGTATAAGGAAACACCCATGATATATTCCAGGGAGTCATAAAATTACTCCATATGGCAATAGTAAATGGATAGTGGAGAAACAAGTGATTTGCAAAATCCACCTCATTCTTACATAGATAACATCTATTAGGTATCTGGAATCCTTGCTTACAGAGATTGTCAACTGTGAGCACTTTGTTTTGAAGAAGGATCCAAAGGAAGATATTGACTTTAGGAGTCAAATTTTTAATCCATGCTCTAGCCTAGAAGGGAATGGGGTATTAAGGAAAGGACAACAGAGAAATAGTTGAAGAAACAGAGAAATTGCCTGAAGGGTTATCTGTCTAGACTAATATGTCCTATTGATTTGAACCCATCTTAATAGCCAATAGAGATGAGTGGATCAAAGAAAGCTTTGGACTAACCTGGGTAAGTCCACCCAACTCCCATCACACCAATAGTCCTTAACTTGAGTTCCAAAAGTCCTTTTGCATATATCAACCCACCTGTTAAATCTCTTGTTAATAAGGGGATCCCTTAGCAGCCATCTATCCTCCCATAACTAAGCTTGATTTCCACTTCTTTTATTCCATCTAGCATCTAAATCCATAATCTTTCTCCCAATAATCATGTCATTCTAGCATGTTGATCCATGGGGCAAAGA
>VDFB02018477.1:0-84033 GCA_007258455.2 Sequoia sempervirens
GGTTGCCAATGCCACTTGGTATGTTTCCCCCAAATTTATTGTGCTTCAAATTCAAAGAATTTAGCTGGCTTAATATTTGACTAATAAAAGATGGTAAAATCCTAATAAAATAATTAAAAGACAAGTCTATTTCTAGTAAGGAGGAGCAATTAGTCAAGGCTATTAGAAAAGGAAAGTCATTGCTTTTGCTTGTGAGATAATTTTCTTGTAAATCAATATGTTGAAGTTGGAGCAGTTTTCCAAACTCCAAGGGTATTGTACCACTTAGTTGGTTGCCACCTAAACCAAGCATTTGAAGTTGACTGCAATTGGAGAGGGAGGTTGGGATTTCTCCAGTGAGTTGGTTTTTCCATGAAAGGAATACTTGTAACTTTGATAGTTTTCCAAGCTCCCAAGGAATGTGGCCAACTAATTGATTAGTACATGTAACTTCAAACTTTGGAAATGAGTGCAATTGCAAAGGGTAGTAGGAATCACACCGAACAAGTTGTTCTCATACAGATAAAGTAATGTGAGTTGAGTAAGCATGCCCATTTCAATAGGAATACCACCATGGAGTCTATTACCCACTAAGTCCAAGTCAGTTAAAGAGCACAAGTTTCCTAGGGACGCTAAGATTGCGCCTATCAATTGGTTTACTCATTAACCAAGGATTTCTAATTGTGAAAGAAGACTAGCTCATAGGGAATGTGGCCACCTAGATTGTTATAAGATAGAAGGAGATGTTGTAAAGAACAACAATCAGCCAAAGTGGAGGGAATGAGGCCTTCTAATTTATTTTTAGATAATCTAAGTATTCTAAGGTGAAAAAGCCTTCCTAGCTGAGTTGGAATTGGACTGTAAAAGTTGTTATTCACAAGAACAAGTACTCTAAGAAAAGAGAGATTACCAAGAAAAGGGGAAATAGTGCCCACTAAAGACATACCTATGAGATTCAAGGAAACCACACATTGATGATGAGAAGAGCAAGAAACACCAGTCCAATTACAAAAGGAGTGATTGGGAGACCAGTCATAGAAAAAATTGTGAGAATCAAGGGAGAGAGAACTCTTAAAAGCCAAAAGAGCATCGTGATCAGAAGAATAAGAAGGAGAAGAATGTGAGAGAGAAAATAGAAATAGAAAGAAGAGGAGGAGAGAAGCCATCTTCAACTTCATTTGTATTTCATTTTTAGAAATCTTTTTCCTATGGAATTATGCTTCTTGTTGGTAGGATTGGCATCCTTATATAGCTCTCAACTGAATGACCAACTTGAACTAAAATTGTGCAGCAACTACCTAGATTACGAATATTTGGTAGTCATAGAATATTCGCGTCCGTGTAGATTATGAATTTGGTCTTGTCCTAGAATATCAATTGGTCTTGTACCCTCACTTTGTGTGGTGCACAGTGATTTTATCTCTTCAAATTTTATGAAGCCACGTGCAATGATAAGAAGTCTTTTTGTTTTTATAGGCCACTTGCATAATCAAGAAAAAATTGTAGCCCATATAAATATTGTTTAGTTTTAATGGTTAAAGAATTAATAGATATTATTTGTTATGTAAGGATTATGAATTTGGTGTTGTTCATTCATTTTGTGTGGTGATCATTGATCTTATTTTCTAAAGATAGGGAAGAATGATAAGCTTTTTTAATGGTCAAACAATTAATAGATACTATTTGTTATGCAAGGATTATGAGTTCAATGTTGTCCACTCACTTTGTGTGGTGACTACTGCTCTTATCTTTTAAAGACAATGAATGATGAGAAGTTTTTTTGTTTTCATTATTAGAAAGTTGTGGAAGATTAGTAAGCGATTAATTTTATTGAATTGAAATAAAATAAAATAACTGTAAATTAGAATAGCTTAAAACTATATCTCTTCACATTTTAAATAGATGTATTTAATATGTTTATATTAATTTAAAATAATTTTATTGCAAAGGGCATGTGCAGGATCATGATGGGTCAAAAAGTGGCGATATGTAAGTGATATGATGGCCCATGTGGCTGATGACTTTTTTTTACCCAAAATTGATGAAACGAATAGGGTTTTTAAAGGACATTCTCAGTTTTTCACCAATATAAATTATGTTTTACTTTGAATTTAATAAGCAATTATTATTCATTTTCTATTTGAATTACCACTAAAGTCCTGATTGATAGGTTGATTGAAAAACATATATAGCTTTCAAATGGTCACACGTTTTTTAAATCAGAAACATGTGTCACATTCTATGCTTCGTATACTATAGGATTAAAAAAAAAAAGAATTGAATTTCATGAAGTTTTGACCAAGTTAAGGTGGTCAGACATACGAGTATTTATATTTTTTAAAAGTTGGAATAAAAAATTCATAATTAATTATTTACCTAGAAAAAAATCACAAAAAAATATGCATCACATTGGGACATGAGTCCTCTACTTATATTTAAAATCTTATAAAAAAATATTATAATTTTTTTATGGTTAGGGTGGTCAAACAGACACCTAATTCTTATTTTTTCCCTTAAATTTAAGTACTACTGCATTGAAATTTCAAATTTTCACCAAATATATTGTAGTCTCTAAACTACTAGGTTTATTTTAATACACAATTATATATCAAAACCAAAATAGAATATAATTTCTATACTTAAAGTTGTAGATGCGAAGAAAATAAAAAGATGAACATAAATATATTGAACACATAAGAAACAAAGTTTATTTGATGAACTCAATGCATGTCTTGAGGAGATCATCTTCCTCAGAATCCTCCAAATGAAATGCACCAAAAATGAGTCATTGAATATGTTTCTCAAGAGGTACTAGTACTACAAGGGATATGACGATTTGTTGAAAGTGAAAGAATGTTTATTTGTATTTGGGAACCTAAACATGTTTAGTCTTGGCCTCCCTTTCAGTGATGATAACAATAGGAAAAATAGAAAATAAAATAGTGAGACAAAGTTAAGGTTTAGGATTTGGTGTGTGAAAATCAAGTGGAGGTTTCATTTTAGGAAGGGTGTGTTTAATTGTTGTATTTTTTGATTCATTTTAATTTTAGGTTGAGGAAGATTTTAGTTTTGAGATCAAATTTTATTTTTGATTGAGAAGATGATTTATGTTGTGTGATATTTTAGAGTGTTGTGGAATAGAGGGGTTAATTTTAAGAATAATTATAAGAGGAACTAAAGTAGGAATAAGTGAAGGAAAATATTGAGGAGAGGGTAATGTCTTGAATGCTTAAGATAAAGATAAGTGGGTGATGGGTTGAGAGGAGGAGAATCATCAAAATGTAAATTTGTTTCTTTTCAAATATGTATTATTTGATATGTTGTTGTCTATATTATTTATAAATGGAATATGCGAAATATTAGTTCATTCCATAGGATTTTTGGTGGGAGTGGTATTGAATGTGGCTATGATATAAAAATAATAATTTTTTTTTATATATTGATTAAAAGAGGTTAGTGTAATTTATGATAGATGGTGGCAAACCTTCCTTGATGAAGAATTTGACATATAATACAAGATGGAGAGGATAGAATAAAATTGGATTAGCTAAGGATGACCAAGAAAAAATTAGAAATGATCAAAAGTAGGAATGATGTTAAAGAGGACGCACTCTTCATGATCAACAAGGGGTAATGTAAGATTAATGGATCATAGAAGACTTTGAAGAATCTTGTTCTAAAATAAAAAAAAAAAAAAATCCCGAATGAGCATCTATGTAGGTTGTTCCCAATAGTTATTCCTTATAATAAATTTTAAGTTAAGAACCAAGGTCAACCAAAATATCATGGGTAGGTTTATGAAAAATAGTGGGAGAAAGATAGAGAATCATATGATATCCATTATAAGAAATCTCATCAAAGAAAAAGGTAATGGATGTCTTTTGAAAGGAAGAAAATTTTTGGTTTCAAGAGAACCAATAAAATTGGAAAAAAAGGATGAGAGAGTGTCACAACTTGAAGGATACAAACCTAAAATTTTATTAAATTTTGACCAATATTTTTTTAATATTAAATAATTACACTAAATTCAATCCTAATAATGTGTAATAAAGATTCATTTGATCTTCAATAATGAATCTTATAAATCAAGCTAAAAGATAAAATATATGCATTGGTCCATTGTACACAAGTCACAACATGCCAACCCTTGCTAAGCGATTAGTATTATTGGATCCATATAACCTAGGTTGTAGGCCTTTTACAATAGAAACTAATCATTAAAAAAAAAAAAAAAAATTAGCTACATTGAGCTTACTCATGTTTAACATGTGTGATCCAAGATTATTATCTATACTTTTTTACTTCTCTCCACATAGACCATAGAAAGAACTAAGTTCATAATTGAAGGTATAATACATGTATATAAAATAATGTTGATCATCAAATAATCAAGTATTTAGTTAAACAATTAGAAAGATGCTAATATTTTGGCATATCTATCATTCCATATGAATAGAAATTTTGTTATATATATTTTGATTCTAAGATCTACAAAGTAAACATTTTGAGTTTTAACTATTTGTAATCGCATAAATTTATACACCTAATGCAAACTCCCATTAATTTACCCTCATTTTAGCCTAACAAGTCTGATGATGTGAATTTCACCAACCTAAGCTTACTCTTTGGCATGTGTACTTGGTGTTTGCATAGGAGTGAATTTTCACACCTCTTGAAATTCCCCTCTTACACCATCTTCTTTAGAAAAATCAAGTCCGACCAAGAAATTCCACATCAACTATTTGCAATGCATCCACTTGGTGCTTGTCTTATGTGTCAGTGGGGGAATTTTTGTTGGGGATGCATGTACGATGCATGAAAATTTACACGGGGTGTGTAACGCCCCGCCGTGCGAACCCCAAAGGACAACAACACAACAATTATTGCAGCAATTTTTTTTTTAAAAAATCTTTTTAAATAAACATAACATACACATTAAGTCATAACATGAATTTCATTTAAATAGATTCATTAACACATACATCCCTTGGGGTACACGAAGAGTCATTACACGACCTAGATCCATACAACATCAATAAAGAATAAAATCCAAAGATATAAAGTAAACAATAACAAATATAACACATACATGAAAAATTCATTGATAAGAAGCCATCTGCACATAAGTACAACATATGCATGATTAACATAACACATTGAATAACAACTGTCATAGCCAATATCCACACCAAGTTTAACATTCATTACAGCACAATGTTTAAGAAGTACAATGATACAAAAGTGTTCCAAATATGAATGAAACCATCACCAGATAGCATGATACAAATGAATAGATGAATACAAAGTATCATAACTGGCTCCAAGAAAAAAATACAACTCTGGAGTCACTGCAACAGCACCAATCCGCACCTCTCGATCCTCGACTAGGGACCCAATGGGGTGCTTAGCACGTTCCACCCGACCATGTGAGTCCGAAGACCCACCCCCCGTGCTAGGAGCTAACAAGAAGGAGACCTCAACCAAGAACATCCAACAGGGAACCACTAGACTCAACGTCATACAAAAGTATCATAACACTCAGGAATTACAATGACACAATCCAACCACATCCAAGAGTCATAAATCTCATCACATGAATCAAAGCAATAACCAGTAAACAAATAACCAAAGGATGATCATGAAACACTTCCTAAAACATAATACAATTCCAATAACATCATATAACAGTACCATAAGAGTACAAGGTCAAAACCCAAACATCAACAAGATTTATACAAGACCAAAGAATACACTAAAGATCAAATAGGGTAAAACCATAAATCAATTCAAAACAACTATGTTTCATCAGTTCAAGACAAAGAACCACTTCTAGAGGATTTCCAAAGGAGAAACATAATAAGGAGCGTTAGAGGAGAGTGTCATCGCATGGCTTAACATGGATTCTCCAGACTACCTATCGCAAGGTGCCGCCTCCGTCTACTAACGAATTATCCAGACAATCCGAGCGCTAGGAGCCGCCTCCATCTATGGTTATCCAGACTACCTATCTCAAGGAGCCGCTCCATAGGGTTGCTCATGCGGAATCGTTAACCTTTCATGAAGACAAGGTAACGATCTTTGCCAACCACGGCCTTCTCAATCCCCTTTAGCTTGTGATAGCACTAAACGAGGACGAGGCATCAATTATCTTTTTAATGTGATTCTACCCACCCCCTAGTTAATTATTTAAATTATCACTTATTAATTTCACTCTAACGAGGGCTATCCTGGCGCCCCTTTGTGCGCCGACCACCCACTTAGAGCCACTCTCTCTCTCTAGACACTCAAAACATAAAACCAAAATCCAAGGGTTGTACAACATAACAAGTACATTAGATCACAACAGAGAAGCATGCAAGGGCACTACCCATCTTGACATAAATACATAATCAAAATCTCAACGATTCATGTACAACCCTTTCAAAATCGTGAAACCAAAACACTTGCCACAACAAGGGCACATAAAAGGAGGAACATTAACCAATAGTAAAATAAACCTCTGGAAGATTCTCAAAAAGTTTACACTAGTGTTTCCCCATCAAGGAACTAACAGCAATAATTGCAAGACCTCAAAGAACTATTTCCAATATAAATATAATGATCAAATACACCAAAATAAGATCAACAACTCCACTCAACAACACCAACAACTTCGATACGAACTAAATCGAGAATCCAAGGGAAACCTCTATTTTCTCCTCTCGGAATACCCATAATTCAAAGAACTTTTCAATTTGACTCATCAAGTAGAACCATCAATCATGACAAAGTTAACATTAACCAATTTACCACTTAGGTAAAGAACAAAAGAACACATACTGGTTCCCAACGAATAGCAACATAAATAAAATGAGAGAAAAACTCCAACTCAAAAATCAACTCAGGAAAAGTCACATTGAAAGAATCCATAAAACCACACATTCTAATAATATATCCATTCATTCAATAAGAAGTAACTTGAAACATTTTAAAAAGAACATTAGTTTAAAGATCAATCATTTCCAACATTTAAGTATAGCACAATATTACGAAGTGAAAATAAAATCTAATGGTTTAAGCCATAAGACACTATTCACAAGTATACTCTTCCAAACACAATATATTCCAATTTACACATTATAACAACAAGCTCCCTTCGAAGATCAACCCACTCAAACCAACAATTTGATCCTGATATCAATCACAAGTATTTTCTAGAATTGTTCTTATAGAAATCCCACCAATCAACTATTAAAAGAATATGAGGGAAATTGACTTAGAAAAGATCATCTAATTTTATTCATTTACATAAACCCTTTGTTTAACTAAATATAATTAATCAAAACATTTATCGAATCAACAATCCTTCACTAGCCTTTATCGTAATACCCAACTATTTAAAGTTTTCAAATTTATTTACTTCCATTTATCTTATAAATCAATTCTCCCACCTAAACAGAAATAATCCTTATCGCCAATATTATCTACATACATCAACAACATACAAAACTCTACTTTTCATTATTTCTAAGTTAACTATCCCACTTGAAACTAATCAAATTGAGAATAAACTAATCTATCAATGTTACCCAAATTATTAACATAAGGAAACTCTCTCTCTAATCATTTTACTAACCTACTCAATAACATAATACCTAACTTAACTACCTAATAATTCTAATTTTCTAACTCCTATATATAAATCATTTTCAGAATATAAACACGTTAATTACAAATTCTTAAGGAATAATTCCATACAAGGAAACCATCAAACACATCAACCTTGAAGATTTATATTATAATTTTCCTTAATTTAAATCTCACGTTAAAAACTTTTAACCTGTCTTTCCATCCTAATTTAGATACAATGATTAATAATATTCAAAAAGGACATATGTTTCTTCCTAAGGTAACAAATGTGAGAATTCTAACTGCACCATCCTTAACACCTAATGACTAACTACCTGGCAAGATTTCATGCCAACAATTAATAACTTTATTTATTCAGAACAAGATCCTCTAATTATATCTCACCTCAAACAATATCCAACCTAATTATTATAAACAAATATATATATATATATAATCTTCACTTTCTGATTAAAAATAAGAGATCATTTATCTAGCTGGGATAAAATCTAATTCTTCACAGCACAACCTTAACCTAAATAAAATTAATATTTTACTTATGATTGATTTTATATTTTATTTATTCAATTCTTTTAATATAAATAAATCATTTCCCTCCAAGTATTACTTCCCTAATAATCAATTTATTTTAACCACTAAGTTTAATAACTAACAAAATGCAACTTATTATTATAATAAACCCTTAACATCTTTATTATTTCTCTATTTATCTCAAAACCTATCATACTAGCAAACCAAAATTTAATTTAACTCTTTATAAATTATATTTATTATCAGCAAAATGCAACCATAAGGGAGCAGCTTGACAGCAGCCTCGTATTTTAAGCATAACGCCAAAACTATAATCTGGGTATTTGAGATTTTTGGACAGCAAATAGAAAACTGAAATTTGGAGAAACCCTTTAAATTTACCAGCAAACTAGTTTGTATAAAAAATGTTATGGATGACACAACTAGACTGTTTGAATAGAGTCACAAGGAAACAGTTCATTTACAGACAGTTTACAGTCTCAAAATACATATATTGAATACCATATTTATGTAAGTATATATAAAATGAAAGGAAGGAAAATACAAATTTGTACAGCCCGAAAAATAAGACATTTAAAATACTCAGCTAAATTTTGAAGTTGGCATACAAAAGATTTCAAGGAAGAAGGAAATCTTTCACAGGAAAACATCTATTCACTATTTGTAAGGAAAATATTTAAAAGAAAACCTGGAAGTCGCTTTCCCTTTTGAATTCCTCTTCTTTCTTTCTTTTCAAAAAAAATCTCTTTTCTTGTTCCTTCCTTCGTGGAAATTGCTTTCAGTAAAATTCCTCCCTCTCTTCACAGGTTGCCAATTATCTTCCCAAAGTCCCCCTTGGCATTCGGAAAAATCACCCTCTTATTTTCTTTCTTGGTCAGTTACCAACCAAGAACGAATTCCCAACCACCGAATGACTTTTCACCTTCCCCAAACCGAAACTTGAATTTCAAATAATATTTATTTGTATGTTTATTATTTATTTAATTATAATATTCAAGTTTGATTTATTTACTTCATTTAAACCATTAATAATATATCCATTCATTCAATAAGAAGTAACTTGAAACATTTTAAAAAGAACATTAGTTTAAAGATCAATCATTTCCAACATTTAAGTATAGCACAATATTACGAAGTGAAAATAAAATCTAATGGTTTAAGCCATAAGACACTATTCACAAGTATACTCTTCCAAACACAATATATTCCAATTTACACATTATAACAACAAGCTCCCTTCGAAGATCAACCCACTCAAACCAACAATTTGATCCTGATATCAATCACAAGTATTTTCTAGAACTGTTCTTATAGAAATCCCACCAATCAACTATTAAAAGAATATGAGGGAAATTGACTTAGAAAAGATCATCTAATTTTATTCATTTACATAAACCCTTTGTTTAACTAAATATAATTAATCAAAACATTTATCGAATCAACAATCCTTCACTAGCCTTTATCGTAATACCCAACTATTTAAAGTTTTCAAATTTATTTACTTCCATTTATCTTATAAATCAATTCTCCCACCTAAACAGAAATAATCCTTATCACCAATATTATCTACATACATCAACAACATACAAAACTCTACTTTTCATTATTTCTAAGTTAACTATCCCACTCGAAACTAATCAAATTGAGAATAAACTAATCTATCAATGTTACCCAAATTATTAACATAAGGAAACTCTCTCTCTAATCACTTTACTAACCTACTCAATAACATAATACCTAACTTAACTACCTAATAATTCTAATTTTCTAACTCCTATAAATAAATTATTTTTTTGAATATAAACACATTAATTACAAAGTCTTAAGGAATAATTCCATACAAGGAAACCATCAAACACATCAACCTTGAAGAACACTATCTTAAAACACTTACAATGAACAGGCCATTGAGACATCTCCATAAATATCCCACAAATAACACCCATCTTAAAACAATTAAATAACACTTAACCAATAATCAAAGCACTTTGTTTACATTTACTCACACATTATAACCATAAAGACCTTCCTTTAATTTAAGCATTATTTCAACGTTTTTACCACTTATTTTAATATATCCACTTAATTTAATTAAGAGAGTATTACTACAAATAATTATATTTAAAATAACTATATCATTTATAAGATAACCAACTCCATCCACTGTTTAATACGAATCCTAATTATAACTTTAAAATGTAATACTACAATGACAATTCTATAATTTACAACTTTATTATAATACTAAGGTGACGACACTAATGGATTATTTCACACAGTAGTTTGATAAATAATTATCATTCAACTTAACCTAAATAAAATTAATATTTTACTTATGATTGATTTTATATTTTATTTATTCAATTCTTTTAATATAAATAAATCATTTCCCTCCAAGTATTACTCCCCTAATAATCAATTTATTTTAACCACTAAGTTTAATAATTAACAAAATGCAGCTTATTTTATAATAAACCCTTAACATCTTTATTATTTCTCTATTTATCTCAAAACCTATCATACTAGCAGACCAAAATTTAATTTAACTCTTTATAGATTATATTTATTATCAGCAAAACGCAACCATAAGGGAGCAGCTTGACAGCAGCCTCGTATTTTAAGCATAACGCCAAAACTATAATCTGGGTATTTGAGATTTTTGGACAGCAAATAGAAAACTGGAATTTGGAGAAACCCTTTAAATTTACCAGCAAACTAGTTTGTATAAAAAATGTTATGGATGACACAACTAGACTGTTTGAATAGAGTCACAGGAAACAGTTCATTTACAGACAGTTTATAGTCTCAAAATACATATATTGAATACCATATTTATGTAAGTATATATAAAATGAAAGGAAGGAAAATACAAATTTGTACAGCCCAAAAAATAAGACATTTAAAATACTCAGCTAAATTTTGAAGTTGGCATACAAAAGATTTCAAGGAAGAAGGAAATCTTTCACAGAAAAACATCTATTCACTATTTGTAAGGAAAATATTTAAAAGAAAACCTGGAAGTCGCTTTCCCTTTTGAATTCCTCTTCTTTCTTTCTTTTCAAAAAAAATCTCTTTTCTTGTTCCTTCCTTCGTGGAAATTGCTTTCAGTAAAAAAAATTCCTCCCTCTCTCCACAGGTTGCCAATTATCTTCCCAAAGTCCCCCTTGGCATTTGGAAAAATCACCCTCTTATTTTCTTTCTTGGTCAGTTACCAACCAAGAACGAATTCCCAACCACCGAATGACTTTTCACCTTCCCCAAACCGAAACTTGAATTTCAAATAATATTTATTTGTATGTTTATTATTTATTTAATTATAATATTCAAGTTTGATTTATTTACTTCATTTAAACCATTAATAATATTTTATTTGCCAAAACACAGAAGTATCATAACTTTTATTTCAAATCATGCTAATCAATTAAAATCTATTGGCAATAATATTTACCCTTTTAAACATTAATAATATTTTATTAGAATTTATTTCGTCACATTACTTACCATAATAGCATTATTTAACTTATCAATTATAATTAGGTACCAAACTTTTACTAGCTTTTCTCGATTTTACCTTCCTTCAAACTTAAGTAAAATTTTAATATCTAATCCTCTCTAATACTATTAAATTTATTAAGCGAATTTAATCAAAAAAATGATAATTACCTTTCCTCAACTTATCGATTAATTTAAATAACTAACTCCCAAAGATAATTAAATTAACGTTTATTATTGAATCTAATTCTTTATTTAATTCCAAACGAAACAGGTAACCTTATAATTAAATTAATTTTATTAACCAAATCCAAACATATTATTAGTGTTACCTCATAACCTTAAAATTAAATTAAATAATAATATCACCACATCATCATGACATTACTAACAACTACTTACTTAACATCAATGATGACTGAAACATAGGGCACTACATCCTCCCCCCTAGGCTTCAACTTACTCCTGGAAGTTGAGCTCAGGCACAATCCATAAACTAACAAAAACATAAGCACATCAACACCACAAGTCAAATCATCAATTAAACATCATCAAGCAAGCAACGAAAATTAAACAAACCAAAAATAAGGAAATGATACCAAAATGATAATAGTAACGGGGTTGCAACCAAACTAAGTCAAGGAAACTTTCTTATCAGCTCTTATGTTCAACGTCAAGCCCATTGGGTGTTTATGATGCTCGCCCAGTCCTGACAATGCAGGTGGAATCGAGACTTAATTCCTGCAATTCTGCATGAAAACAAACGTTGTGCACGATACATATATATCACAAATACATCGTGAGAGGAAATCCCAGCATAGTAGGGCACTCGCGAGCGAGTGATACCACACTGTCCCTCCCACTAACCACACATAATAGTCAAAACAATTCTAATAACTCATAAATAGTTTGCTTCTTACTAGTTAAACAATATTCTCATAAGGATGCTAACCATAAACCTAATCCATCTACTATATCCCAATGAATTACTACTTGACATTATAAGTACCTATACCTACATATTACATTTACATTACCTTCGTCACTATGCTTTCTGAAGCCAAGTTCCTGTAAATCAAAAGCTAACATAGAACATTGCACATTAGTACCAATAATTCAAGTTGCATTTTAACCTCAAGATACTATATTCTGCTAAAAATCATAGAATAATTATCCACCAAACATCATATTTTCGTTAAAACTCATAATTTTCACCCAAAGAACTCCACGTTAACCATTATTCCACACCAAATCTCACATCAATTTCAACAAAAAGGCAAAATTTTACACCTTCACAGATTCAAGAAAACATAATTCATCACTCAAAGACAACAAAATTGCAGATTTCACACACACTTGACATATCACACACATAAAACACATCACCAAGACAAACTTCACACTGAAAATCAAGGGTCCATAGAGCATCCCCGACAGGAAGGATATCGGTGCATTGCGCACTACACCGTGGGTCCTATCCTTTCAATCGGTTTCCTGCACCATTGACCCAACACCGGTTAACAGAAGAAACTCAGGTTCACAACAATGACAACAAAAAAGTGAAACTCAAGACGCACGGGTCTAAGCGCAAGGTTACATAGTGAGCACACAGTGCCCAGTGTATGAACCTATGCTCTAATACCAATGTTGTAATGCCCCGCCCTGCGAACCCCAAAGGACAACAACACAACAATTATTGCAGCAATTTTTTTTTTTTAAAAATCTTTTTAAATAAACATAACATACACATTAAGTCATAACATGTATTTCATTTAAATAGATTCATTAACACATACATCCCTTGGGGTACACGAAGAGTCATTACGCGACCTAGATCCATACAACATCAATAAAGAATAAAATCAAAAGATATAAAGTAAACAATAACAAATATAACACATACATGAAAAATTCATTGATAAGAAGCCATCTGCACATAAATACAACATATGCATGATTAACATAACACATTGAATAACAACTGTCATAGCCAATATCCACACCAAGTTTAACATTCATTACAGTACAATGTTTAAGAAGTACAATGATACAAAAGTGTTCCAAATATGAATGAAACCATCACCAGATAGCATGATACAAATGAATAGATGAATACAAAGTATCATTACTGGCTCCAAGAAAAAAATACAACTCTGGAGTCGCTGCAACAACACCAATCTGCACCTCTCGATCCTCGACTGGGGACCCAATGGGGTGCTTAGCACGTTCCACCCGACCATGTGAGTCCGAAGACACACCCCCCGTCCTAGGAGCTAACAAGAAGGAGACCTCAACCAAGAACATCCAACAGGGAACCACTAGACTCAACGTCATACAAAAGTATCATAACACTTAGGAATTACAATGACACAATCCAACCACATCCAAGAGTCATAAATCTCATCACATGAATCAAAGCAATAACTAGTAAACAAATAACCAAAGGATGATCATGAAAAACTTCCAAAAACATAATACAATTCTAATAACATCATATAACAGTACCATAAGAGTACAAGGTCAAAACCCAAACATCAACAAGATTTATACAAGACCAAAGAATACACTAAAGATCAAATAGGGTAAAACCATAAATCAATTCAAAACAACTATGTTTCATCAGTTCAAGACAAAGAACCACTTCCAGAGGATTTCCAAAGGAGCAACATAATAAGGAGCGTTAGAGGAGAGTGTCATCGCATGGCTTAACATGGATTCTCTAGACTACCTATCGCAAGGTGCAGCCTTCGTCTACTGACGAATTATCCAGACAATCCGAGCGCTAGGAGCCGCCTCCATCTATGGTTATCCAGACTACCTATCTCAAGGAGTCGCTCCATAGGGTTGCTCATGCGGAATCGTTAACCTTTCATGAAGACAAGGTAACGATCTTGCCAACCACGACCTTCTCAATCCCCTTTAGCCTGTGATAGCACTAAACAGCGGACGAGGCATCAATTATCTTTTTAATGTGATTCTACCCACCCCTTAGTTAATTATTTAAATTATCACTTATTAAATTCACTCTAACGAGGGCTATCCTGGTGCCCCTTTGTGCGCCGACCACCCACTTAGAGCCACTCTCACTCTAGACACTCAAAACATAAAAAGCAAATCCAAGGGTTGTACAACATAACAAGTACATTAGATCACAAAAGAGAAGCATGCAAGGCACTACCCATCTTGACATAAATACATAATCAAAATCTCAACGATTCATGTACAACCCTTTTAAATTCCAAAAATCAAGGCACTTACCACATCAAGGCACATAGAGAGAGAACATTGACCAACCATAAAAACAAGCCTCTGGAAGATTCTCAAAAAGTTACACTAGGGTTTCCCCATCAAAGAACTAACAGCAATAATTGCAAGACCTCAAAGAACTATTTCCAATATAAATATAATGAGCAAATACACCAAAATAAGACCAACAACACCAACAACTTCGATACGAACTAAATTGAGAATCCAAGGGAAACCTCTATTTTCTCCTCTCGGAATACCCATAATTCAAAGAACTTTTCAATTTGACTCATCAAGTAGAACCATCAATCATGACAAAGTTAACATTAACCAATTTGCCACTTAGGTAAAGAACAAAAGAACACATACTGGTTCCCAATGAATAGCAACATAAATAAAATGAGAGAAAATCTCCAACTCAAAAATCAACTCAGGAAAAGTCACATTGAAAGAATCCATAAAACCACACATTCTAATAATATATCCATTCATTCAATAAGAAGTAACTTGAAACATTTTAAAAAGAACATTAGTTTAAAGATCAATCATTTCCAACATTTAAGGATAGCACAATATTACGAAGTGAAAATAAAATCTAATGGTTTAAGCCATAAGACACTATTCACAAGTATACTCTTTCAAACACAAATATATTCCAATTTACACATTATAACAACAATCTCCCTTCGAAGATCAACCCACTCAATCCAACAATTTGATCCTGATATCAATCACAAGTATTTTCTAGAACTGTTCTTATAGAAATCCCACAAATCAACTATTAAAAGAATATGAGGGAAATTGACTTAGAAAAGATCATCTAATTTTATTCATTTACATAAACCCTTTGTTTAACTAAATATAATTAATCAAAACATTTATCGAATCTATAATCATTCACTAGCCTTTATCGTAATACCCAACTATTTAAAGTTTTCAAATTTATTTACTTCCATTTATCTTATAAATCAATTCTCCCACCTAAACAGAATAATCCTTATCGCCAATATTATCTACATACATCAACAACATACAAAACTCTACTTTTCATTATTTCTAAGTTAACTATCCCACTTGAAGCTAATCAAATTGAGAATAAACTAGTATCGATATTTACCCAAATTATTAGCATGAGAGTATATATACAATCATTTTACTAACCTACTCAGTAGCATATTTTCAACTGGCACAATAGTTATAATTTTCTAACCACATAGATAAGTCATTTTTCAGAATATAGAAACTACGTTAATTACAAATTCTTAGGAATAATTCAGCCTACCAAAGGGAAACCATCAAACACATCAGCAAGAACACTATCAACTTAAAACACTTACAATGGGCAGGTCCATTGAGACATCTCCATAAATATCCCACAAATAGCAGCCCATCTTAAAACAATTAAATAACTTACTTAAACCAATAAGTAAACAACATTTAAAACATTTTACTTTCACACGAACATAACCATAAAAGACTTCCTTTAATTTAAGCATTATTTCAGCGTTCTTATCACTTATTTTAACATATCATAATTTAATTAAGGTAGGCTTTACTACAAATAGGTATATTTAAAATAACTATATCATTCATAGAGATAACCAACTCATCAAGCTGTTGTAAGATCCAAGTACTAACAGGTATAATACTAAGATGAAATTCTATCAATTTTAGCTTTATTATAATACTAAGGTGGCAGCTGACACTAATGGATTATTTCACCACGGTAGTTTGATATCATTCACAAACTCGATAGATAACAAAAGGTAATTCAGGCAAATTTAACGATTTAATGGAATTATCGTTTAAATTAATTTAACCTATGAACTTTTGGTTTATCCTCACTTAAAAATAACTTTATCATTTAACCTTCAAGTAAAAGAAACTATGTAAATGTAGAATCACTTATCTCCTTTAGTGAACCCTAAAACTTAATTAACCATATAAATCAATTTACTTTAACTAAATACACAGTTCATTTATCTACAACAAAATTAAATACCTAATTCAATAATGTTCATTTCGTTAAAATCTTTTGTTAAATAATATTTTACTAAGCAACCTATGGAAATAACCATTTTCTCTTTAATTATTTACCTAATTCATTCCCTGGCACAATAATTCAGAAGTAATTGTAGCAATATTTTATTCTAAGTAACCAACTACCTAATTGCCAAGAGTATCCATTAGCCAATCCTAAAAGCATGCGAGGAGTTTAGATATTAAGATAACATTTATTTCATTCTAAAAGAAATATAAAAGATATCATGAAATTAATACTATAAAATTAAATTACCAATTAAGAGAACATGTAAGAAAATTCAAGATATATTTTATATTATAATTTTCCTCAATTTAAATCTCATGTTAAAAACTTTTAACCTATCTTTCCATCCTAATTTAGATACAATGATCAATAATATTCAAAAAGGACATTTGTTTCTTCCTAAGGTAACAAATGTGAGAATTCTAACTGCACCATCCTTAAGCCCTAATGACTAACTACCTGGCAAGATTTCATGCCAACAATTAATAACTTTATTTTGTTAGGAACTTGAGGTCTCACAAATTCACATACATCCTCACCTCAAAACAATATCCAACCTAATTATTATAAACAAATATATATATATATATATATACCCTGTATATATACCTCACCTATATGCTCATATATATATATATATATATATATATATATATAATCTTCCTTCACGATTAAAAATAAGAGATCATTTATATAGCTAGAGGATAAAAATCTAAATCCTTCATGACACAACCTTAACCTAAATAAGGACATTGTATTGTTTTCCTTGCAGTTCTGGACTTGTTTGTTTTGAATTCGTGTATGAGCCGTCGGTATTGCTCGCCCGGCAAATGGAATTGGCGCGACATGCGCTGGACGACACCAGCAGATGCGCTAACGTACTGGGCAAACGCCGAGACGATTTAAGCAACATGGGCATGAACATTCGCCTGGTGAACGCGAGGCGCGGCAAACGTGTTTGAAAGACATGGAACGCGATTTTGGAGCACGCTGTTTGCCCGGCAGAGAAAACTGGACTGGCATAAAAATATTTATGGATGAGCACCAACTAGGCGTTTTGAATAAATTGCAAAAGCGGTTCATTCTGAACAGTTCTGATCCTCAAAATACATATATTGAATACCATATTTATGTAAGTATATATAAAATGAAAGGAAGGAAAATACAAATGTGTACAGCCCGAAAAATAAGACATTTAAAATACTCAGCTAAATTTTGAAGTTGGCATACAAAATATTTCAATGAAGAAGGAAATCTTTCACTGGAAAACATCTATTACTATTTTGTAAGGAAAATATTTAAAAGAAAACCTGGAAGTCGCTTTCCCTTTTGAATTCCTCTTTAACAATAACAAAAGGAAATCTCTTTCTTGTTTTCCGCTGCAACCCATTGGAAATTGCTTTGATAAAAAAATTCCTCCCTCTCTCCGCAGTTGCCGGTGTCGCTAGAGTCCCCTTCGGCATTCGGAGAAAGAATACCCTCTTATTTCTTTCCAACCCAGTAGGGTTACCGGCTTAGAGCTGGAATTAACCTGAATGACTTTTCACCTTCCCCTGAAGAGCCGAGCAGATTTCAAATAATATTTTAACATGGTACATTACTATTTAATTATAATATTCAAGTTTGGTTATTTACTTCATTTTAAACCATTAAATAATATTTCATTTGCCAAAACGGAAATATCGCAACTTTTATTTCAAATCATGCTGATAGATTAAGAATCCATTGGCGTATTCTTTGCCTGCATTAATAATATTTTATTAGAATTTATTCCGTCACATTACTTACCATAATAACATTATTAACTTATCAATTATAATTAGATACCAAACTTTTACTAGCTTTTCTCGATTTTACCTTCCTTCAAACTTAAGTAAAATTTTAATATCTAATCCTCTCTAATACTATTAAATTTATTAAGCGAATTTAATCAAAAAAATGATAATTACCTTTCCTCAACTTATCGATTAATTTAAATAACTAACTCCCAAAGATAATTAAATTAACGTTTATTATTGAATCTAATTCTTTATTTAATTCCAAACGAAACAGGTAACCTTATAATTAAATTAATTTTATTAACCAAATCCAAACATATTATTAGTGTTACCTCATAACCTTAAAATTAAATTAAATAATAAAATCACCACATCATCATGACATTACTAACAACTACTTACTTAACATCAATGATGACCGAAACAGAGGGCACTACAGGGTGCTACAGTCCCTAACAAATTGCTACCTTTGGAATCCATAGAGACATTATGTTCTCCATCATTGATGAAGCGTAATTCCTCTTCACCTTCCTACCAACCTTTGAATGGCTTTCTTTCCCTCCTTTCATCTAAAATGGCTAGCTCATTCACTAGATCCTCCTAGCAATTCAACAAAATTTCACATGTTGGTTTGATCTTGCTTGACAACTCTTGAGCTCCTACATGTCTTCTCTACTTTTTACTACACTTTTTCCACCATTGGAGTTGTGACTTGGTGTCCTACAAGATTGCTTCTTCGTTGTTACAGCAACGTAGACTTTACCAAGCTTGCATCCTCCTCTACGTGCTTGAGGGAATCTTAATTGAGAAGGTGATATTGTTTCATTATCACTTGATTTACGTAGCATACTATTATTGATATTGTTCAATATCCTTTCCATTACTTTATTCATCATATTTTCTATCTCATGGATATTTTGGCTATCTATGGAGGTGGAAACATCGAAGCGTGGGTTTGACTGTAGCAAACCCCTATACATTCCCAAAAATTTTCCTCTCTTGGTTCTGTTTAGGCATGTGTTCATGTGGAGATTGTTGCTGAACTGGGCTCCTCGTGAGTTAATCTTCATCCCCTTTTTCTTTTGTCACCTCCTTTATCATCTTTCTAGTTATTTCGTTCATTTTGCTTAGTACTTTCAACTCTGTTTGCTAAGTTGTTAGTAGAAATTTTGTATCTTTCACTGTACTTGTGCACTTTTTAGTCGTATAGATGCCAACACCCTAGAGAGATGCTAGCATGTCATGCTATTGTCACTAACCTATGTTTCTTTCTTTGGAAAAAGAGCTATCTGAGGTATGATTCAATTAAACAGAACCTACTCGTTTAGCCCAATTCAAACTCTCAGGTTAGTAGAGCGAGAGAAGCACTTGAGGTGATCTTCATTCTCTATCCTTTACATTAAACACCTATGTGATTGAGGTAGATTAGGGCAACCCTCTACTCTCAACTCTACATGAGATGGAGCCTTGGTGTGGTTAGTCCCCCTCTACATTTTGGTGAACCTAACATGAATCATTTTTGTTTCGTTTGGAAATACTGAAGACCTATTCCTTTCCTCATATCCTAGGAATGTTATGTGTGAGAGTGTTGTGAGGCACCTAGCCTTTCAACCCAACCTACAACCCCTAGCGCCATAGTTGGAATGTTCCATAAGCATCGCAAAATGAAACCTTAAGTGTGTCACCATCTAGTTGCAAAACACTTGGGGGCTCTTGTGAAAGCTTTGTTTAGTGTGCATAAAAATGACCACCTTTTTACATCTACCCATCCCATTTGTGCAACCTGTGAGTGGATCCTCTGGCATAAATTTCACCTCATAGGACTTGATGATGAATTAGAATAGATATCCATCTCCCTTATACATCCCCACACAAATCAATGGAAACACTGTAACAGGTGTTCTTGTTGACCCTACATGTCAGGTGAATATCATTACTGAGGAGATTATGTTGATTAATTTCTTGCATAAAGATGGGTATGAAGAATCTAGGAGTACTATTTACACACATGATGGGCTTTTTGTTCCTCCTGCCAGTTGCATCACCTTATTAATCTTAGTTGGACCTAAATATGTGAATGCACTCTTTGACATAATTCTGAGGTTTGAGCTCTTTGGGGGGAAACTAGGTATCCCTTGGTTGGTCACTATGAATGTAGTTCCCTCAATAGTTCATAAATTTCTATTTTATTTCCATGAGGGTACAGTGCATGTAGTCCATGACACCAATTATAAATCACTGATTGCACATGGGGCCTACTCACTGGATAACTTTGGGCCTCTTCCTATTGGTCTACTTCCTACTAGGATGCACCTCTTGTATCAAACCTATGTGAGGTACAAGAGTGGGGACATAATGCCTAAGGTGAGATACCCTCCTCCCTATGCCATCTTACATAGAGCTTGCATGAAGGAAAAACATGAGGGCACCTTGGCTTGAAAGAGAGTAGAGGAGAAACATGCCAAGGGCCCTTCTTTTTCTTCTCATTGTCTCATCTATCGCTTCCTCTCACCCTGCTGCGGTGCATCATCTTTTGTTCCACGATGTTTTCTAGAGAACATGATGGTTCCTACTAGGTGAAATCCCAAGCATCCAACATTCTAACTTACAGTCTTATCCATGGTGCCTCGACCCACTCAATGTGGTTAGGGGGAGGGTCCCCATGTGGATTTCTCTATGTTTGAGCCTCCATGGCCTCTTACTATCCCTACCTCTAAGTCAATGAATGGGAAGAGGCTTGCAACTAAGGCATTATAGCCTTGTCCCCCCATTGTCGTTCCACTATCTTCTCAACCTCAACCTCATGTTCCCATCTAGGAGTCTCTTCCTCCATTGGAAATGGTTGTGATGGATACTTCAATGATCAAACTAGAGTATTCCAATCTATCCTATCTTTCAACCTCCAGTTCTCAAAGTCATAAGAACTAGCTTACATGTGAGCACAAGCATCAGAGAAAGGCTTTATCCACTAAGTAGGCCACCTTACAGAAGGAGGATGAGGAGTCAGTAGCTCTTGTTTTAGCATCTATTACTACATCCTCCTCTCCCATCACCTTTGCTTCAGTTCCTTCAACTTTGGTTCTACTTTTGGCTTTTGCTACGAATATGAACGATCCTCACCCAAAGAGGATGCAAGTGTTTATTACTCCTTTGGTTGAGCCACCCCTTCTAATGTCCCTCCTAGACATCCGATCATTCTCAAAACCTGTAGAAATGTTGAATACCTCAATGATTTATGTTGTGGTTTTCTCCTCTTCCTTCATGCCCTCTACTTCATCTATGGGGATCTTGCATCCACTGATGAAGTGAAATATGGAGGATGATCTTGCTTCCAATGGGAGTTATAAGAAGGGTTTTCTTTCTTTAGAGGGTGGTTCTAAGGTTTCTTGTGTCATCTTAGTGACAGAGGAAGCCCTTATGTCCTATGAGTTCGTCACTTCTCCCAAGTCACTCGGTGAGCCTAACAGTGGATCTTGAGCACTGACTTCCTTTCCCATCAAGTTAACACATGTCACTCCTATGAAGTGCATGTTTAACTCTGTGGATGAGGCCTCAACCCTTTCAATTATTTTTTGCAAATTTGCTAACTTTACCCCATAGGAACTAAGCAGAGAAGACCTCGAGGGGCCTTCTTCCTTGGCTCTTGTTGTGACAGGATCAGAGGGTTCCCTCATTGATATTCTGGCCTTGCAGGCTAATCTGTCCTCCCCGTACAATGATCTAGTTTGGGAGAATGATGACCTATTGGTTGATGAGGACTAGGGGACACCTCTTCTTTATCTATAGAGTAGATTGTGTCTATTTTTGTTCTCTTGTACTTGCATTATGTGTTCTTAGATGACCCTTGTCACCCTTGTAGGTGCTTGGATATAGGAGTGTGTTTTTGTGTCATAATAATTCCTCTATTTATCACATCATTCTTCCTTTATTATGTATATTGACTTTTGACAATTAGGGATGATGCAAATTGTTGGGGGCATTCACGCTCCCCTTCCATGTTGACCCAATTATTTTTTTTTATTTTGTCTTCATGTACATTCTTCACATGGTCGAATATAGTAGGGCTAATGATAGTTCATTTATATATTACTATTATATTTATCTATATTTATGAGCAACTATGACCCTAAAATATCATATCACCCTTGCCCCTTATGTCTTATGCTATTCTTTTTCATTGTATCTTTCTCTCTTCTTTGCTTATTTTGTGATGTTTTGGTGCCCATGTGTGTGATAACATTATGACAATTATATCTCACTATGTTCAATGGGCCACAACATCACTTTTTCATTCTTTCTTTTCTCTCCATAGGATGTCACATGCCTTGGTGTTAAGCAGGTACCATCCTAAGGGGGGCTCTCATATTGATGTTCAATTTTTAGAAAACGCATTTGGTGGCCAATGAATCTTTTTCTTTTTCAAAGAATCGCATTCCTCAATAAGGACCCCTAGCAGAATATTTTTCCTTCATCATCAGTTCATAAAGAAAGAACTTGAATAACTTTCCTCTGAGGAGGGACCAACTTTTCCTACAAGAGAATTTTTAACTTTCTCCTTGTGAGGGGACCTTCTTCCTTTCGAATTCCTTAATGAAGTGAACATCTTTCAAAAGGATTCCTTGATGTTGAATTGATTTGTGAAAAATACTATTACACTTTCAAAATGAGCATCCCTTGAGTAGACCCATTTCCTTTTAACAGTTTCATGAGGGAGCCCTTTGAAAGCTTCTCCTTCAATTTTTGACTTTCTACATGACTATCTATTTGCTTGTCTTCCTATCTGGCTAATTTTTTGATATCTAACATGTTTTGTCTAATATTAACATGTTGCTTTGTAGGTGCGCTTGTGAAGCTACTTTCCATTTCGATGCTATAAAGTCCCCTACATCAAGCTTCCTTGAGGAGAGAGTACCTGGGTACATTCTTTGTAGGTTCAAGGACTTGTGAAGCACTTGCATCCTACGGGATTTGTATACCATTGGTTCCCAGGCCTTCGATGTGCTTTCATCAACTCTATAGCTTTGAGGATCTATAGAGTCCTTTATTCAAACCTCCTCTCGAGAGTACATATGGAGCCATTTGACCACCCTGCACTTTTGAGCTCGCTAGATTGTGATCTTCTTCCTCAATGGTTCAAGTATACATTTCTAAACATTTTCGATCTACTTTACCAAAAATTCATTGGCATTTATGCTTGCTAAAGTGGGCGAAAAATGTATAGGAGTGAATTTTCACTTCTCTTACAAATTCCCCTCTTACATCCTCTACTTTAGGAAAATCAAGTTCGACCGAGAAATTTCACATCACTTATCTACAATGCATCCACTTGGTGCTTGTCTTGTGTGTCAGTGGGGTAATTTTTCTTGGGGACATGCTCATGACGTACAGACCTCTATATAGTGCGCTTCCATCCCTAATAGATTCATGCCTCTAGAATGTGCAAATATGTTATGTTCTCCATTGGAAATGACTCTGCACCTTCCTACCTCCCTTTGAATGGATTTCTTTCCCTCCTTTCATCTAAAATGGCTATCTCATTCACTGGATCCTCTTAGTAATTCAAAAAAAATTCACATGCTAGTTTGATCTTGCTTGACAACTCTTGGGCTCTTACATGTCTTCTTTACTTATTGCTAAACTTTTTCCACCATTGGAGTTGTAACTTGGTATCCTATGAGACTACTTCTTCATTGTTTCAATAGCATAGAATTTACCAAGCTTGCATCCTCCTCTACATGCTTTAGGGAACCTTGATTGAGAAGGTGATATTGTTTCATTGTCACTCGATTTATGTAGCATAGTTTTATTTTTATTATTTTGTATCCTTTCCATTACTTTATTTATCATATTTTCTACCTCATGGCTATTCTAGTTGTCTATGGAGATGGAAACAATGAAGCATGGTTTGACTGTAGAAAATCCCTATACAACCCCAACATTTTTCCTCTCTTGGTTGTGTGTAGGTATTTGTTCATGTGAAGCTTGTTGGAAAACTGGACTCCTTGTGCCTTAATCTTCATCACCTTTTTATTTCTTCACATCCTTTATCATCTTTCTAGTTATTTAATTCATTCTCTCATTTATTATTCTACTTACTACTTTAAACTCTATTTGCTAAGCCATTAGTAGGTCTCTTGTACCTTTCATTGTACTTTAATACTTTCTAGTCGTATGAATGCCAACACCTTAGAGATATTCTAGCACACTACACTGTCATCCTTGACTCATGTTGTTGTCCTTGAATGGAGAGTTGTTTGAGGTATAGTTAAGGTTCTAGGAGACTACTCGTTTAGCCCCATTCAAACTTTTTGGTTAGTAGAGTGACAAAATCACTTAAGAGTGCTCTTCATTCTCTATCCTTGACATTAAATACCTACATGATTGAGGTAGATTTGGGATTCCCTCTTCTTTTGACTCTTTGTGACCTAGAGCCTTGGTGTGGTTGGTCCCCCTCCTCTACTGTGTTTTGCATCAATTGAGAGAATCCCTACCTAGGATGCTAGTGTGCCATGTGTAGACAGTTCCGCACCATGTGAACATCCCTAACAAGATTCTTGGTCAGTAATGGTAGATGTTATGATTCCCTATCAATTGGAAAATTTGTAACGTCCTTGAAAATATTGACCACACAAGATTCACCTTTTACCTCCAATAAGCATATTTTGAAATTGATTCTTCTCATTCTAGCTCTCTATTACTTTCTCTCAATCCACACTTGCAACTTATCTTCATTCTTCCACTCTCTTCTTGCTTCCAATAGCTACACACTCCATTATCCATACCATCTTGTTGCTCCAAATTCCATTGTTATTGTAGGTTGTTGAAGCTCTAGTCCATTGGCATGGTGGTGTCTCTCTTCTCCTTCCTCTCTCAGCCTTGAGTGCTCATAGAAAGGGAGGTGATATTGTGCCTATTTTATTATTTGCATTAGTATACTTGTAGACTATCATTTTGGTTGTCTTTGCACTCTACTTTCTAGTGTCTTTCTATTCATTTCTCTATCACCTTTCTACGCTTTATGCTCTATTAGATATTTATGGAGGTGGAAACACCAAAGCAAGGGTTTGACTGAGGGAAAACTCTAAACACAACCCAACATTTTTCATATTTCCTTGTGTGTAGGATTTCAAGTTGTTTGTGGGAGCTTGTTGGAGAATTGGACCTTGAGTAAGTTGGAATTCTTCTTTCTTCATCATTTCGCTAGAGTAGCTCAAATTTGTTAGTTAAAGTATTCTTCTTATTGTACTCTACATCTTTATTCTTTCATGTTAAACTATAAAACCATAAATTTTGAGTTGTTAGTAGACCTTTTTCATTTTCATCTACCACTTGACCCTCTATCTGTACAAGATGCTAGCGCCCATTTGAGACTTCAATGTAGTGCACTGAAGTCCAAACTATGCACTATTTTCTTCTATCACAAAGCACTCTAGTTCATAATTTGAAGCCCTTCCAGTCTACTCACCTATTCCTTGAAAGCTTTTGTCATAGAAAATGTAAGAGGATGGGTCCTAGTTGCCTTTCCTTTTTCAACTTCTCTTTAGTCAGTTTATCTTAATGTGGTTAGACACCTATTACTCCATTTCATTTCCTCCATCTTAAGACTATCATGTTCAAGGGTAGTGTCCTTGAGGTGGTCGAAGGCCTATTCTTCTCATGTTGTTTCTTCTTTGGAAAAGAGACATGGGAGGTGTGAAACCCCTCCCTCACATTTTTGGTGAACTTGAAATGAAGGTTTCTTCTTTTTGTTTTTCACTTTAGAATTTCTTCACTTGGATCCTCGGTGCATTACAAACTAGCATGTCATAGAACTTTTATGATATTTACAGCCCAATCTATGATCTCTAGATTCACTGTTAGAAGGATCCTTCAATACATACTGATAGAATCTAGAAGAGCTGACCTTGATCAAACTAGTCTCTCTTTTGATGAGATTATTTTAGGGAGGTCAGCTGGATTTACTAAACTATTTGGAAGAGATGGAGTGTATGTTCCTACTCCTCCTACCTCTTCCTCCTCTGATGAGGAATGAACTATTATTGAAGTTCCACCAGAACAACTTCTTTCCCTCGATAGGAGGCTTAAGGCATGCAAGTAACATTTAATGAAGAATTGTAAGCTTTCCCAAGTGGCTGAAGTTGTTACTAAATTTAGAGCTATGTTTGATGAAGATGAAGAAGGTATAGAATTCCTTTTAGGTATTATCAATATTTTCAATACTCATGTCCCTTCCTATACCTCTAGCTTGGGTGTTCACCAAGAAGTTGGCTTTAGACCACTACAAGGTAGTTGGTAGTCTTCATGCCTAGGGTTTAGGTATACATGGATGAGACAAGTCCTATAAAAATTGCTACTATACTGGAGTAGAACCCTATTATAGAGGTTATTAAGGTGCCTTTAGGTTTTAGTTATGTCGCTCCTAATAACCCTAGTTCTGGTGGCAATGCTAGGGCTTCTACCAGTCCTAGTGTTGGGGTCTTTGTGGGTATAGGGGCTAGTCCTTCTAGTGGGGTAGTTCCAATGGTAGTTCCTTTAGTCTCATCTCATCCACTGATGCTATTTTGAATGCTTTACTAAAAGCATGGGGTAGATGCAAAACCAATTGGTGAAATTAACCACCTCTTCAACCCCATCTATGTTTCAACCATTTACACATCACAATCTTTTGTCTATAGCAATTCTAAATACTCCCATCTCTACAAGGATGGAAATTCCAAAATTTGATAAGTGGGTATGTGGAAGATCATCATGGAAAAAATAGGCCCCTAAGAAAAAATTAGAAAAATCAAAGTTAGGAAACTTGACTTTAAAAGTTGAATAAGTTATCTATATTAATTCAAAAATATGTAAGAATAGAATATGTATCAAATTAAATGTAGTTTCTAAACTACTAGGTTTATTTTTAAAAAAATCTATTTGGTAAAAATTTGAAATTTCAATCATTAGTACTTAAATTTCAAAGAAAAAATAAAAGTAGGTGTCAATGGACCACCCTAACCACAATAAATTGATAATATTTTTATAAGATTTTAGATATAAGTAGAGGACTCATGTCTCGATGTGATGCATATTTTTGTAATGTTTTCCAAGTAAATAATTAATTATGAATTATTTATTACAACTTTCAAAAAATATAAAAACTCATATGTCTAACCACCTTAACTTGGTCAAACTTCATTAAATTAATTTTTTAATCCTATAGTATGTAGGCATAGAATGTGACACATGTTTCAGTTGAAAAATGTGATACCATTTGAAAGCTATAGATGTTTTCAATCAACCTATCAATGGGACTTTAGTCATAATTCAAATAGAAAATGAATAATAATTATTTATTAAATTCAAAGTAAAACATAATTTATATTGGTGGAAAGTTAGAATCTCCTTTAAAAACTCTTTTTGTTTCATCAATTTTGGGTAAAAAAAAAGTCGCCAGCCACATGGGCCATCATATCACTTACATATCACCACTTTTTGGCCCATCATGATCCTACACATACCCAAGTATAATGGTGGTGGAGATCTTCAAATGCACATGGTAGCCTTTAATGTCATGTGCACTGATTTCTTCCATCATGATGCTTTGATGGAAAAGCTTTTCCTATGTTCTCTTAAGGGTGTTTTTTTAGATTGGTATTGTTCGTTTCCCAATAACTCAATATTTTCATTGGATCAACTTGTAAATCAATTCCTAAATGAAAATCTCAAGCTAACATTGGACTAAACATGGAATTCTCCAATTTATGCCAATGTAAGAAAGGGGATCATGAGAAAGTTATTGATTTCATAGTGTTTTTCTCTTAAAATTCCTACCCTTTACTAGATTCAGATGTTTAAAAGTTCTTTATCTGGAATTTGCAACTTGCACTATGAGATAAATTCATCCTCATTAAGTATCCTTCTTTTGTACATCTTTGTGCCATATTGCACAAATACCAATAGATTTTCATTGAGTTTGGTGGTTCATCCTCATGCTCACATTCAGATGATCAATATGTAGTGTTGATTTCTAGAGATTCATGGAAGGACAAGGTCATTCCTAGTGTGGTCATCATCCCTAAGGATATAGGTCTAGGACACAATAGATATTTCATAAATTTCTTTCAATCCTACTCCATTATACTATAAATTTTTTGAAAAGATAAAATTCTAACATTATTAGAAGTCTAACCTCTCTCAAAACCCTATCTAGGTTGGAATGATACACAAAAGCATTGCCAGTTCCATCATGTTCACAGACATGAAATCAAGCGATGCATATGCCTACATCATGAGATCTAGGATTGTATTAGCGATGGGACTGTCAATCTAGATGGAATAGAAAAAACTCCAATAATTCTATAGCTAATCCCAATAGCCAGTTTCATACTTATATAGACCCATTTTCATCTCACTCTGTCAACCTTGTCACACCATCTTCTATATCTTTTGATATAGTTCTATCTGAGTACATGAATACGGTATCATTCGCACATATGTCTCCCATATGAAATGTGAGTGCTAATATAGATATAAATTTTACCTCACATGACCTACCTTTGAAAAAGGAGCTCTCTCCTCTTTGCATTCTCGTTGGACCAATGATAATGTTGTTATGGGTGTCATGGTTGATCCTTCCAGCTGAGTGAATTGAATTATAGAGGAAACCTTATTTATAGATAATTTTCATAGAGAGAAGTATGATGAATCATAGGCCACTCTTCGTACTCATGATATACTATCTATTTCCCCTATCATCTCAATTTCTCTATTGATCCTTGTAGGACCTAAAGTTATCGATGTATCATTTTTTATGATTCCAGAGTCTGTCATGTTTGGAGTGAGTCTATGCATCCCATGGCTGGCCTCCATGAGCATGGCTGCTTCTATAATCCATAAGTGTTTAAAACTTCCCCATGAAGGAATGGTTCATACTATTCATAATACCAATTATAAGTTGTTGGTATCACATGGGGCCTATCCTTGGATCACTTTTGGCCCACCCCAATTGGGCCCCTCCCTCCCAAGAGGATCTCTTTTATCAAGCCTGCATCATGTACAAGACTAGGGGATTGATGCCAAAATCTAGCAATTCAGTGTCTCCTTATGTAGTCTTTGTGAAGGCTTCCATGCATGCGAAACAACAAATTGCCTTCTCTACCCTATCAAAAGGAAAGGGGAAGTCTAATCTCACACTCAAGCCTTTATCTTCTTCTACTTCTTTACCATCCACTTCTTTTTCTTAGCCCTTGGTGACATCCTTGGTTCCCTCCCCTATGCTTTGCATAAAAAAGGAGAAGTCACCCATGTAGTGGAAGTTGAACCCTTCTATTTTTTAGTTACTCGTCTTGCCCAAGATGCTTAACCCACTCTTTATTATAAAGGGAAGATTTCTTGTGGGGTATTCCATGCATCTGAGCCTTAGTATCCTCCAACTATTCCTCCATTCATTCCACAAGTGGTGAATGGAAAGTGTCCCATCGTCGAGGTGTTAGTCATGTTGATTATTTTTTGGGAACCAAACTTAATCTTACCACTTCCCTATGAACCCGACAAAATTCAATTATTAGCAAGGGTAAGGATTGGCCAACATATAAGTAAGGATTTTAAGGACCTTACTTCTTCATTTTGGGCTATGTGAAACCTAGTAGGGTGGTCCTAAATATTTTCATATGATATGCATTTGATCGAAAACATTTTTGCATATAGATAGATTCCTATGAATGCAAATAGACAATATTCATTAAATATTTTCTTGACCTTCAAAACAATTACTATCTATTGCAAGGAATAAAAGGGTACTTCAGATTGGTACATTGTAATTAATTTTTTTAAATGATTTTCATTCTCATTTCAAGCCCTTGGTCAAGTGAACAAATAACTCATTTATCTTTTAAGGTAACCAAATAAAAAGACCAGTGCCTTGTACTGGGGTAATGGAGTCATGCTTATGCTAACTAGTAATTCTTTAGCAATTTGAACCAACAATTAATGGACTATTGATATATTGCATTACAGTATTCAACTCACTATGCCTTAAAACATAACCACTTATCAATCCTATGCTCTTTCCTCACAAACTTGAGACCTCTCTTTAGCGTTTAATCAATTCTTTGAATTGGATCAAAAATGAAATCAATCATTCAATTAAAAAAATTGAAGACAAATGAAAGATCATTAACCATTTCATTCATAATAAGGTAGAAATTACATGGGAGAGAATATGTTTAAGAGATGGAATTTTCACTTATGAATTGCTACTACTGTAAAACTATTTGAGATCACTACAAAGAGACTTGCACCCTACACTCCTTACTAAACTATTCATTTGTGCATTGATTTACATTCTACTCTTTCATGAGCTTCATTTTCCCACTTAGACCATCCTAGGACTCCAAATTCAAACATCTATAATGAGCTATGAAATTCATTTTATAGAAGGGAGCAACAAGCAACAGCTTGAATTACATTTACATTTCACCTTCATTTGACAACTAATTTCACCTGAGTTTGAGATATTCACCAATTAGTTACATGTAATCATTTCAGATTAGGGGAGATCAAAAAGATAAAAAATCCATGTAACATGATTGAAGCAGATCGGCCAACCTTCGAAAAGGCGTAGTTCATTGTTGTAGTAGCACCAAAACACCTTGTCCAGGTTGACCAAAGAAGATTCTCCATTAATAGACAAATCAAAAAATTATATACTATTCAGATGATGTATGCTCACCATTAGAGACAAGAAGTTCAACAAATCCACCTCACACCATCACAAAAGATTTCCACATTAGCACCAAAGACAAAAAAATGAAAGAAATGCTAAAGAAGATGATTCAGATGTAGTGGCAATGGTTTTGTCAAAAAAAATATAGGATAGGGATGCTACTCTGAGTCATCAGCATTAGAGTATGCTCTCCCACTCCTTGTTCATGATGAAATTGGAGGAACCATCAAGCCTCCCTTGTTAGAGCCTTTAGACAACTCCAGGGAAAGAAGATAATGGTTGTATTCAGGGTTAGTGTCACCTCCACCATCTGAAGGGCTATTAGAAACTTCAATGGGAGAATTTTTTTCTCCCCAAATAGGCCTTACGGTACTTGCTTCTTTTCTTTTCTCTCTTCACAAGCTCAACTAGTTCCTTCCCTTTAAAATTTTCCAATTCTTTTGAAATTTTCCTTCCTCCCAAATTATATGTGCTCCTGACAACAATCTTCTTAGATTTCTTGCATGCTTTCTTCTCTTTTGGTGTTTTAGGATCTTCTAATAGCTCAACCTCATTCTCAAGAACATCATCTTTGGACTCAAACAACCTAAGTCTTCTAGACCTTTGGACTAGATTGACAGACTTATTTGGCTTACTCATTTTCAAAATGATCAGGATGAGAACAATGAGACTAGTAATTTGTAGAAAACCCTTACAGGTTTACTCTTAGCAAGACTCTTGATGAATAGAAAACTCAAGAATCCATAGTTCCAATTAACCCAAAATTGTAGATAATAAACCCTAACCACCCTAGGGTTCTAAAATCTATAAACTAATATAGTTGTAATTTAAACAAGTAGGTATGACTACCTACTTACTTAGGGAAAAGTTTATCATGATACCTCTGCAACCTTTTAACAAAGAAACTCTTTTCCAACCTTCTCGTGGACTTAAGCTCAATTTTCAACAAACTATGAAGAAAATATAGCTATCGGTCTTCATTATATTGAGAAATGTAAGCATACCAACCATTAATACTCAATGAAAGCTTGTGTGAGAGAGCTAAGAATCAACTACTTGTTTTTTGAACCTCAGCCATCAATCACACATTGAGACAAATCAACAGATAATTTCAAATAGGGTGATTAATTATGACAAAGCTAATTGCATGTGATTGATTCCTTTTCCTAATTAGAAAATCCCAAGTGGATAGACACCCACTTTGTCTACATTTTTAATCACATACTTAGCATTTAATAATTTAACTTGTCATGTAATATTTATCCGCTAACCCATGGGAATTAATTCACTTGCAATTCATCAGAATAGGACAAGGAATATCAGCCTATACTCTTCCTTACTTCAATTTCACCTTCCCACGTATATTAACGTCTGACAGAATTGATGACCGCAAACAGAAGCATTTCCCAAATCTTAAACACATGCCAAAAGAAATTAGTTCTAGTATGGCGTTATTTGAATATTAGTGTTGTATTGAAAATTTTTTAGCAATACTTTATCTCTAGTAAAGTCCTTCTAGGGCCTTAAAAAATTCCATGTGGTAGTCACCTGCTCGCCTATGCGATCCTAGATATTTAAGTGGGTTCCTCATAGAATGGCAGGGACTGGTCAAGATTGACCCACTTCACCTATCATCAACCATTGATCCCTTTCCTCATAAATCATTTTCCATCTATATAGCCTTGTGGGTCCCTTGATGAGGTAGTAGGTGTCAATCCACCCACTAGCCCTTGTCAATTTGTAAATACCAAATAAAATCAAACGGGTTGGCGAGGAGTGGTCGAGATTAAACCATGTCACCATATGACCACCATAGATTTCATTTTGATACTGCTTGCAAATCATAAAAGGATATCGGCCCATCAAATAAAGGTAACACATGTCCAGTACCCGTTAGCCCATGTGATTACTTTTCCTGTACTCTTATTTACTTCAATTTCACCTTCCCACGTATATTATTATCTAACAAAATTTATGGCCACAATCAAAATAATTTCCCAAATCTCAAACACGTGCCAAAATAAATTATTTCTAATATGATGCCGCTTTAATATTACTTTCATCTCAGCCAAATTTTCGCAATACTTTATCTCTGATAAAGTCCATTTGAGCCCTTAAAACATTCCACGTGGTAGTTGCCTACTTGCCTATGCAATCCTAGATACATAAGTGGGCCACTCAATAGATGGCAGGGAGTAATCAAGATTGACCCACTTCACCTTCCATCAAATGTTGATCCCTTTCCTCATAAACCATTTGTTATATTGAAAGCCTAGTGGGTCCCTCCATGAAGCAATAGGTGTCAATTTTCCTACCAACACGTGCCATTTTATAAATACCAAATAAAATCAAATAGGGTGGCAGGGATTGGTCGAGATTAAACCACATCACCCTATGACCACCATAGATTTCATTTTGATACTGCATGCATATCATAAAATGATATCGGGCCCACCCAATAAAGGTAACACATGTCCTACACCCATTAGCCCATGTGATTACTTCGCCGCAATACATAGAAAAATGAGCACATGGCGAATAACCAAGATGAAGACACATGTTGTGATATCAATTTTTAATCCTTCTCAAAGATCGACTTGTTGACTCTTTGGAAGAAATGGTCCCACCACCAAACATGACACATACAACCACGCATTAGCCCGCTTGATTATTTTAATGAAAAATGAAACAAAGCAGGCATGTAGGGAGTGGCTAAGATGTAGCCACATAACTCAATGACCATTGTTGATCTTCTTTTAATACTTCCCACAATCTTTATCGAGGGGATTAGGCCCACAAATGCATAAGACACGAAGCTTACACCCACTAGCCCATGAAAATAAAATAATAGGCAATGAAAAAGCTCGAGCACATGGGGAATGGTGGCGATTGGCTCACAATGATCAAACGGTCATTACATAACCAAAATCTACACATGCCACAAATGTTATTTTTTTAAAAGAGGTCCATTACTAGGTAGACTATAGTCAAGGAAATAAATATATGGATTAAGACCCTAGGAAATATTAAAACCCGATCATAGAATTAGACAAATTTTCATAGAGGATTTTAACCCCAAATAATAATGACAATGATTTAAAATGACCATGGGCACTAACCGACATCATTAGGACTTAAGGGTCGGTAAAAGAATGAAATTGATAGCACGAGTCACTACTTAGACAACTAGGAATCTACATCTGCATTAGAAGGTCAACAAAAAAATAGAATTCCAATTAGGATTTTTAGACTCAAAGGTTAATTTGGAAGGGTTTTGATAGCACAAACCCTAAAAAAATGATTAGGAACATAACCCTAAGCCCTATGACAAGGGATTAAACAAAATTTTGCAAAATTTAAAATGGAACCAAAGCAATTTTTTGAGAGGTTCCATCAGTGGCTCCTATCGGGAACAAATGCATCTCATAGGCATGATGAGATTCAAGAATCTCAAATCCAGGGTGTTGTCATAATAGTGGTTTACAATTCCTGAGAGGAACGAATTTTAGCTAAAATCACATATTTTTAGAAAACATAATGATTTAAGCCTTAAAATTCCATTTTAAGGATTCCAATTGAAGATGGTTTGATCAAATCACCTTAGATCAAACCCCCTTGGATAGAACCTCGCTAGTTTTAAACCATACCTATAAATGCGTCTCCTTTACACCTATCAAAATGCTGATAAAAATCACTTTTGATTTAGCTTTTGGGGATCAAATGAATTCATTTAAAATTTATTTCAAATGATTATGGTATTCCTCAGAACAAGCTATCTAATGAATATAATTTTAATATGTTTTGGTTTTGTTATGTATTTGTTTTTTAAGTTTTATTAAACATAGGTTTTTCATCGAAAATGAATTTCTTTGTTCTTCACATGTGGAAAAATATAAGATTATCAAAAAAAAAATTGAAATATATGAGAGTGAATATTGAAGTCCTTGATCCAACAAAAATAAAAATAAAATACGACATATACAAAAAAAGTTCATTATCTGATGTATTTATTAATGCAAGTGTAATCGTTTGACTTTTAAGAAACTTGATTAAGGAAAAAATATTCAATAAAAAACTATCTAACCAAGTGGAAGCACTAGATATGAGTTACAAATCTAAATTTGAAAGAATTAGAATTTTATCCTTCATGGAAAAAAGTTATGCATTATACGGTGTGCGTCACTTTTTTAAAATGTTGTTTTCTAAAAAAAAAAAATTCGTGGGAGATGGAAAAAGAAGTGCAATTTGATTCCAAAAATTTTGAAAAAAATATTTTTAGAATCTACAGACAAAATTTGATGAGACTCTAGTTTGCACCATCTTCAAATTCCTCATAGTTTAGCCACTATAGGTGCCCGAATGTGAAGATTTAGTTAAAAATAATAATTTCAGTGCCCAGTTTGGCCAAAAATTTTAAACCACTATTATGGGATCACCCATGGAGTAGACCAAGCATAGAGGACCAAAAAACCAAGACCTACTTGAACCAAGTAGAAAAACCAAACCAAAATGAGCAACATATATACAATATTTACATAAGTTAAAAAATTAAACCAAGAGGTTCAATCTCCATCTTCTTTGAAGCCTTCCTCTGAAGGATTCAACTTTTCTTGGTGGCCCTAGGCCCCCAAACTCAGGGCCGATACTTTCCCGTATAAAAAACCTTATATTCCATTGTCTATATCATGCTAAGTTTGAAAAAATTCTCATGTATCACCCACCTATTGATCATGCTGCAAAGACGACAATCAACCATTATGGAAATATGTATGAACTTAGTACTATCATCATTAACCTTGTCCAACTAAAAACCATAAAGGGATGCTAACTAGAATCCATAATCAATGTATCATTCTATCTTGTTCAATTCATAGTCATACCCCAGCAAATGCTTCTGTAATAGGATAGGGAATTGGAAATACTCATTAGCTATTTGATCACTATCACCATAAGGGATACTATCAAATTCAATTTGATCATCAAATTGAAAACCCTCCTACCTAGTTCTTTCAGGATGAGCATTCAAGGATACACATCCCATCCCTTAAGAGTGATGGTACAATCTTATTTCTATTATTTCAGGGTCCTTTCTATCTAGCTCCGTTTCCACACTAAGCACACATTTACTATGTGGGATGAAAAAGAAATGTTCATATACAAGCTTCTATTTAAATTGGTATCCACATTCATCACAATATTATAAACTAATTATGTTGCCACCTGCTCAACTTCCCTGGGAAATTGATTCAACAAACTCCATAAAAAATTTTCTTTCACTTAGATCAAGGCCATTCACATGCATTATCCATACCATCCCAAGAATCAAAAAACATTTTTTTCTTAGGTTCATTAACATACTCTAATCCTTCCTTCTAATTGTTACTCAACTTGAAATAAAATGGCTCAAAGGGAGAATCAAATAGTTTAGGATTGATATGATCAGTAGTAAGGTATTCAAATGCACCATCAATCAATAGTTGTGTTTGCTCACATGTGTAGGGCTTGCTACAACTTGAACATTTCTTATTTTCAGCCAAGAAAATCTCTTCAACACATTCTTTGTTGAAAACTATCATATTCATCTCTTATATGAAATTTGGACATTTCTTTTTTTTTTCGGCATTCATAAACAAGACCTTGCTGACCAGCATCACCAATCTCATCATTTCCAACACTAACCTCAGGCTCGAGACCCTGAATACAGACATTATTATCTTGAAATTTATCATCTACCATATTCCTAGGACATTCCAATTCTAATAGAACTGAATTGCATCTCAAGAATCCATCATATGCAATCTATTCATCTACTAGTGAGGGAAAAACCTGATGAGTACTAGTACAGCTGAATTCTTCAGGCAAGAAGGATGACTTTAGGTCAACCTCACAAGAATATTTATATTCCTCATGAGTGTTGTGAGAAATATTTTAACCTCATGCCAACACGATCAACACACAAGAGAATTAGTCAAGTTAGCAAAGACAAATCAAGCTCCATATGAAATTCTTGATCACATTAAGATAAGAAAACATGATAATAAAAAGGACACAAAGAAAGCATACAAGCATGTAAAACTATCTAAAATAGACCAAACCTTAATCCCATAGGGGGATTGGTGCTCCTTTGATTTGAAAAGAAATCCCTTTCCCAATCTCTTGTGATGAGCTTCCAAAATGATGAAGAATCCTTCAAAATGTGATGAAGATGCAAAGATGAGTGATGAAGTGCAAGATGAATGTTCCTATAGTGAGAATGCTAAGATTGTGGGTGGATTTCAAATAGAATTAGCTTCTATTTATAGGCTGAAGGGTTGAAGAATGGAGAGATGGGAAGAATGTGGGACTAAAGGAGATTCAATAAGATTGTGACATTTGTCACAAATCTAATGGGTGAAGTTGGAGCACATTTTGGAGAATGTGCATAGTTAATGCATGTGGTTGAGATGTAAGAGGGGTGTATTGGAGATTAATGAATTTGTAAGAAACATTAAATAAATGTGGTTGAGATGTAAGGGGGGTTAATTTTTGTGTAGGAAAGTAAAATAAAGGGAGTTAATGAAGGAATATTCCCTAGAACATGCATTTGAGAGGATAAATGAGGTAATTAGTTAATTAAAAGAAACTATTTTCATGTGCAACCTAGTTAGTTGACCATTGGTTGGGTTTGACCAAGGTTGAGTCAAAAGCTAGAGAATGGGTAATTAGGATTAGGAGTTAATTAATACAAAATTAATTAAGTTGTAGGAATTAGGGGATTTGACATTTGATTTGATTAATTTGATTTATCAAATCAGATGAGAGAACTTTAAGGTATTTGATTAAATAAATTGTTTCATTTAATCAAACATGATGAACATTAGTGAATTAATCAAATAAATTGATTTATTTGATTAATAGGAGAAATTATATTAATTTTAGCAAAATTAGATGCACTATGTCAATTAGGATTATTTGCATGTCTCCATTTTGTCCCTCTTTGAAGTAATATACCTCCTACATTGGTTCAAAGAATAACCTTGCTAAGATCAAAGTTTGAAAATTTATTATGTTTTTTAGATGCAACACTATTGCCTTGGTAGAAAGAAGTACACTAGTACACTTCCCCATTGAGAGGTCAAGCAAAAATGCCATTTTTAGGTCAAGATCATGATAAATATGCTTTACGGATGTATGGATGGTTATGTGAGGATATGCTTAGACTAACATATATATATTATAATGACAACTTAAATGATGATGCAATGCATGAGAGATGAATGATGTTTCCTATTGTGATGATATGTATGATTATGAAGGATGTTGATGGTTTATGGATGTAGGGTGGATGCATTGATATAATACTATGTTAGTGTGAAAGAGGATAGAAGAATGAGAGGGATCGACCTTTGATTTTGGGAAGATGTAGAAGTCCAACAAGTCTATGAGTCTTTGAGACTTTATTAGATATGATGATGAATGATGATAATGTATTGCTTATCCAAGGATTGGGGATGTAAATAACATAACTTTCTTTATGTTTGATAACACACATAAATACGATGCATCAAGGTATAGAAAACTAGGATAGAGTTGTATCTAGTACGATGGACTTTGAATTGAAAAACATATAGGATTATCCCTCTTCACACCTAACATACGAAACCTTGTTAGAGTGTACTTTAGACATTTCAACCATCTCAGACCAAAACAGAGAAAGGAAAAACCTCCCAATGTAATAGTCAACATGGTGTCCAAAACTCCCTCCATACACACCTACCAAAGCAAGTATCACCAAGTTATATTACAAGAGTGTTCAACAAGCACAACAAACAAAATATATTGATAAATTCCCCATTCCCTTCTCTCTAAATCATTTTTAATAGACATCATTGAGGGTTCATTGGAATGAGTGCAATAAGATAAATCAATAGAAAAGATCAAGCAAAATAATAAGCTAATGTTCTTCATACCTTTAGTCAAAGGGATGTGTTTTATTTAGGATAAGTTTCCAAAGTCTTTTGCCAATAGATAATGCCCATTGTAGGAAGAATGCATCCTAGGAAATATTAGTGGGTGGTGGAAAGTTGATAGGTTGTTTGAAAAGGCCATTGATATAAGGTTTGATTGACATGTTTGAGAATGACCAAGAATTTGGTTTTACATTTAAAAGTTTGTTGTTTTGATTTTTATTTTGCATTTGAAGTTTTCTTTTGCTGATTGCTTTGGTTTTTTTTTGTTTGTATTGCCAAAGGATGAAGGTGACGATTGATTTATTATGTATGAAAATTTATTGTGAGTGAAAGAGAAATGGGATGGATGGATTTTTTCAAATATTTGGATGTTTTTGATCTTTTTGAAATGTTATGAGGTTATTTTTTGGATTTTCAGGTTATTTAAATGTTTTTGTTTTTTTGTGTCTCAGGAATTGATCAAAGATTAGCCTTTCCTACTTTGAAGCTCAAAGATGATGTAGTTCGGTATGAAACTCTATTTTTTGACTTTTTTTTATGACTTTTTGAACTAGTTTTGAATTTTGATATGTTTTGAATGTTTTTAGATTTTTGCATGATTTTGATGATTTAGATATGGAAAGTGCGATGATAGTAGTGATCTATTTGGGATTTCTTCAAAACCAAGCTAAGTTTGATTGATCTGATTGATGGATTGATGATGATAACATTGTTGAGGATAAACAACAATGCAAGGATAGTGTTAAGCAACACAAGGATTGTGATGGATATCCTAAAATGATGATGGATTGATGATGGTAACATTGTTGAGGGTACACAACAATGCAAGGATAGTGTTTAAGCAACACAGGGATTAGGAAGGACATCCAAAGATGATAATGGATTGATTGGATTTGATTGATCAAGATGGTGAAGCTTAGCTTGGAACAATTTTTTTTTGAAATATTTGATGTGATGTTGAGGCACACATTAGATGCAACTAATATTGATTGTTTGGATTGATGTTCGATGAAAGATAAATCTTGATAAGGAACATCTTCTTATCAAAATATGTCATGGGCTAGTGATTTGGATTTTTGTCTCACAAATGTTTTGACCAATTCTTGAAATTTCATGTTTTGCAATGTTTGGATCACCACATGAGCTTGGAGGATATAGATCAAGATTTATTCCTAAAGCAAGATGTAAATATCTTCCCCTAGTGTCTATCAATGTATGAAATTCCATGGGTGGATGCTTGGATAGATGTATGGATGGATGGATATGGATTATCTTGTAATAAGATAAGGTGTCCAAATAGAGTATTCTTTTTTGGATAGTGCTTTGGTAGGATAGGATCAATGAAAATGACTCATTTCAAGATGTTTACCATAAGTAAGTGTAAAGTGTGCAACAATTTTTTTCAAGATCAAGATAATTTGGAAGATGGATGTAGATAGACAAAAATGGATTGGATAAATTCTTAATGGATGAATGGATTTATTATGGATAAGATGAATGAAATTTTGGATTTATTATGGATGAGATAGGATGATTTTACTTGAACTAGCACTCATAGATGCTTGATTGTACACATGATGCTTGTTTTCCAGGTTTTCATCATGGTACCTACCCAAAGCACCAACATAGTGGTTTTCACTAGAGGATGATTTTTATCTTTACTATTTTCATGACTTTTTCTTTTTTATTTTTTTGAAATATTTTAAGCTCATGTTGTTCACCAATTGGTGGTGTCAATGTAGATGCTTTGGTCATAATGTGCATTGATATCTTGCTTGAAGAAGCTACTTTTCCAAGATATGTGCACTTGAATGCAACTTTTGAGATTCTTGATCTACTTTGTTGATACCAGAGTTAACTTTGTATTTATGTGCACATCACAATAGAATTCCTTCTAAATGCTTATGATGAAGGGTTTCTTCCAATACATGGTCAATGTGAGAATCAGATATCATGCGTGGAGGCATGGATAGTGAAGTGTGTTTAGGAATAGAAGATGGATTAGTTGGCAGTTTTGAACCTTTAACTCTCCAAAATTGGGAAGATGAGCAATGATGAGTGGATACAAAAGTATGCTTAGAATTAGGACCAACTGCTTGATATAATTTGTACATTGCTTGAGAAGCCTTTTGTTGCCTTTGTGGAAATCTTTGATGGATAATTTTCCCTTTTTGATTTTTCCCCATAGTTTCTTTCATTGATGGAGTTTGATAGGGATGATCTATCATTGTATTTGATTTGTACATTATGCTTCCCAACTTCTTTTTATTTGATAACATTCTTTGTTCTTTGATTCAAATATTTCTTTTGATGTTGGTCCCAATTCATGGATGGGGTGATGTGTGGATGAAGATTCAAGGCATGTTTGGTTGTAGTATTGGCATTGGTTTCATCATAAGGATTCTTCATGCTCCCAATGTTGAAATTTTCTTGAGACATAGTTGCCTCCAGTATGGCGGTAGTATCACCTTTGTTCTTTGGTTCTTCTTTTTCAAGATGTCTTATTGAGCAAGCATCCTTTGACAAATGACCACTACAGATGATGTTATTTCAATTTGCTGCTCTGCTGACTCCAAAATATCTTGTTTGGTCTAACTTGTTTCCTTGAGTGGATAATGTTTTATATATTCATACATGATGTCCTCAATCTAAATTTGGGATATATCTAATCCTGATGTTGATAAATCAGCCTAATTGTAGGAATTAATAACCTATCATTCTTGTGTAATAATTTCAAGAGTAAAGGAATCTTATTTTCAATGAAGATCATCTATGTGTCCATCCAAAGAAAGCATCTCATGGGTAGATGGAGGAGTATGTGTTATATGGATATGATCATCATTTGTGACATCTTGTATAGATTGAAGAGTGTCCATTAGATCATTTTAGTATCTTGGAGATATGAATTCTTGATCTTGAATGATTTTGGATCAAGTTCTTGACATGGATCAATTTAAAAGGATGGATTGCTTACAAAGGGTTCTTGGATATCTTCATTAGGCATGGGAAGGGGCTCAATATTCTCTTGATCTTTGAGTGGATTTGGATCAAGTTTTGAGTTGAGGATTCCTTCTATATCTACAAACATGAGGTCAATGAATATCAATATGTCTTGGAAAGGACCATTGCTAGAATTTGGCAAAAGATGATGATCATGCTTGGGAATAAATTATTGAGATATGTACTCTAACTCCTTGGATGATGTACAGGTATTGTCAACATGATAATTGGTTGATGGATCTTGGATAATGTCAATACGATCAAATAATGTTAACACTCCTTGAAATAGATCATTATTGTCCATATTGTTGAGGGGTTTTGATAATGACTAAAAATTGACTCTTGATGTATGTTGATGTGATCATTGGTTGAGATAAAAATATCATCAAGGTCCTCATTGATGGATAGATCTTGATCATTGTTTTCAACAATTGTGGTGGAGAAATTGTCACTGTTATCAATAGTGATAGAATCTTGATCATTATCCTCAACAATTTTAGTAGATAGATTGTAACTGCTATCATTAGTGGTTGAATCTTGATCATTGTCCAAAACAGTTATTATTCCTTGATCAATGTAACACCCCTCCATTTTGGATCTTTTGATCAGCAATGTTTGTCATTGTTATGTGTTTCTGTTATGATGTGACTTTGGTATTTGGTTACTATTTGATCGCAAACTATAAATCAATGCGAATGTTAAAATGATGTAATAAACCCTCCTGGTTGCTAGTTGGACTTAGTAGTGCTATGTTTTGTTTTGATACTCAGATACTATGATGATACTGTTATTGTTTGATTTAGTTAGATGTTAGATGATGCTGTTATTTCATTGGACATGATTATTTCATATGACATTATGGCTGGTTATATTAGTGATTTTCATAATTATGATATGATGCAGTGATTTAATTAAATATGTTATGAGATGATTGTTAGTTAGAAATGTTAATTTATAGGTTATATTATAATTATTAGAATAGGTGTGATGGACAATATAGCATCACTCGTTTGCGAGTGCCCTGCTATGTTGTGATTCCTTCTCACAATGTAGTGCTTTGATTTAATGCTTCGATTTTATATATATATGTATGCACATGTACACGACTTCATTTGTATGCAGGTATTGCAGGTACAAGTCTCGATTCCACCTGTTTCGGCAGGACAGGGCGAGCACCAATAGCCCAACGGTTAAATGTTGAAACAGAGGTGATGATGAAGTCATCCCGTCCCATGATGTCAGACCGCCTTGTTTGATTGGTATTGTTCATTTTTGTAATTGTCATCATTTGTGGTTTGTGTTTTGTGTTTTGTCGTATTTTACTTAAGGTGGCATTTAATAAGTAATGATTTATTTTATTTAAATGATTGAAATAATTATTTATTTTAATGTTAGATTTAAATTCTATTTAAATATTTAAATGATTTAAATTATTTTTGAAAGTCATGTGTTTCAATTAAATGATAATTAAATATTAAATGTGTTTTAATTATTTTAATCAATTATCTGGTGGAGGATAATTATTAGAATAAATTATTTAAATTAGATAGATAATGTGGTGTGCAAGAAAAGTGGTAAAAATAGAAATTAAAACAATAAAACAAATAAAAGAATGAAAAAGTTGTGAGAACGAATAAGAATATAGATTTGATTAAAAAGCTTGTTTTTAAAGAATTATTTTCTTTTAATTTTGATTTTTAGAGTTTTTAGAAGAAATGGTCAATATCTTTTATTTAATTAGGAATTTTGTGAGTTTTCTCACACACAGAAGATCAGGGATACAGAAGTTGCTCAAGTTATTGATTATGTACTTTTGAATCTGAAGAGAATATTTTTTCAATCTTTTGCTATTATTTGAGGAGAGTTCTAGAAAGGGATTGGGGAATCTGTTACTGGTTATTCTGGAGTCTTCTGAACAAAGGATCGGGTTCGAGATTTGAGCACGGTGACTCAGAGGAGATTCGAAGTAGGAAGGAGGAGCTCTTCGTAAAGACCGTTGAAAATAATCATCATCAGATTCTCGAATAAGCGCAGGACTCCAGGTTTTATCTACTCCCTCTCTCTGGTCTTCTGATTTAAGAAAACAGGAAAATAATTAGATTAATTGGTGAAAGAGAAATAAAACCCTAGAAAAGAGAAATTTATTGAACACTGAAAATTATTGAAGGAATTAGAAAAAAAAAAGATTGTTTATATAAATTACTCTATGTATATATTCTTTTAGATTGGCTGGGTGAAAATAATGTTGAGTTGTGAAAATAATCTATATACTCTTAAATTGATTCTGTAGTTCTTCTAAAAAAAAAATACATAGTTTTGTTGAGAATGATTTATTTTAAAATTATGAAAATAAATCTTTTATAAATATATATATATACATATTCATATATATATATATATATATAATTTATATAAGTTTTTTTTTTAATGATGTTCATCTCTCCTTTGTAACTGAGTTATTTGTTCTTCTGAATTTTATTCATGATATTATATATATATATATATATTTCGTATATATATATATATATATATACATATATATTTAGACAAATTAATTTTCGTTCAAGAATTAATGGCCCGATTTGACTGTCAAAATTTTCTGCCAGATAGTTTTCTTTAAACACTGGAAATTTTTTCAAATAAATGAAATTAAAAAAAAAAAATTAAATTTATTTTTTTTGGGGTTCGGGGGAAAGACGGCCGAAGCCATACCTTCCCCGTCACCCCACTGCCGCGGCAGTACTGCCACAACAGTCCCACTGACTGTTGCGCAGCAGTCATTAGGACTGCTGCATGCAGTATGGCCACTGGTTAGTCAGCCTAGTCCTTGTGTGGGTTTTAAATTTTGTTTTAATTTTATTTTTGTTTTTATATTTATATACATAAACTTATATATATCTATATATATATATACATAAATATATATATATCTATATAAAAATATATATATATAAATATTTATAGTGTGTAATTTATTTATTTAGTTTTCTTTTAATTAAATTATTTCAGTTTAAAAAAAATAAATGGGTATTTTGTTTAATATCACATTGAATATTTATTTATAGAAATGGATTTTCTTATTTAGCATTCATTAAGATGAATAATTTAGATGGAATAATAGTTCTATCCCTTTTTGCACATGTATGTGTATATCTATTTTGAGATAGTTATTCTTTTGAATACACTGTAAATCAGAATCCTTATTCTTTGTGATAGTATGTAATTGGGAAATTAACTTAATCATTTAATTGTCAATGAATTGGAATTAATGGTGCAACTTTGTTAAATTAATTTGAGTGTATCTCTTCTTTTATGTTTTTTTTTGTTTTGGTTTTAAAATCGATGTGGGAACCATTGTTTGATTGTAAAACCTTTTTCCAGAGGCTTGTTTATTATAGAATGTTATTCTTGTCTTTGTTATGCTTTTGGAGTAAGAACTCTATAGTTATGCTTGGAAGGGTTGGACAGTTTCTTATGACAGTTGGTTATGTGTTGTCGCGAGAGGAATAATACCTCGCATGTGTGGATTTGAGTATTATGTTTTATATGTTTTAGTTCAACCCTCGCCTTATTTTAGTTTCTGTTAGGGGTCACAGGGAGAGTGGCTCTTCGTGGGCGCCGGCGCCTCAGAATGAGGAAGGGCTCAGGATAACCCACGTAAGAGTAGTTAAACAAGTGATAACCTAAACAATAAAATTTATGGGGATGGGTAGTAAAACACACAAGATAATTAAAACTGGATTCCTCATCTATGCATTAGGGCTACCATAGACTAGTGATAGACTGAGAAGGCCGTGGTCGGCAAAGTTGTAGTCTCGTCTTCATGAGAGATTATTGGCTCCGCATTAGCCACCCTATGGTGTCGGTGCCTCAATTAGGAGGAAGGGCCAGGAGATCCATAGATGGGTGTCGGTGCCTCAATTGGAGGAAGGGCCAGGAGAATCCCATGAGAGCTATACGATGACACTCTTCACTTGACACCCTAGTGCTTTGTTTGTAGTTGCCTCTAGATATTGTATCTTTATGATGTTTTTGATTCTTGTGAATTTGTTTTATGATTGCTATGTAGTTACTTGTATAATTGGTGATACTTCATTTTATTGTGATGAGTTTCTTAGTTTTAACTTGTTATGTGATTTGTGAACATTGATGGTTGTTCATTGTATGCTTTGAGTTGTACTTGTTTTGTACCATGTTGTTGTTGAGTCAGTTTGACATTCATGGTTGGGTTCTCTTCCTCATCACCTCTGAGCACGGGGGGTGAGTTACTTGTAATTCACATGGTTGGGTGGAATGTGCTCCGCACCCATTGGGTTCCCCATCAGCATCCTGTCTTCTTAGCATTTCCACAGTTGGAGTTGTACCAGTATTCACTTTATATTTAAGATTTCATTGTTCTTGTATCAATCCCCATGTGGGGAAATTCAATGTAATTCATTTATCAAGAGATTGTAATGTAACATTAAAACAATGATGTAATAGTTAGGATCATTTGTGTCTTTATTAAGAGATGTATTATGGATGTATTATGTGACGTTTATTATTCTCACATCATGGTTAATGGGTGTATCCTTATTCATGGTTATTATAATATGAATGGTTATGTTGTAATCTTTATCTTTATTTCCGTTTAGTTGTTGCGATGTAACCTCGCGTGCCCTAGAGAACTTATTGTGTTAATGCTATGTAATATGCTATGTGGTTACGGTTTAATGATATTTGCATTTTTAATTAAATTGTTTTTTAAAAAAAAAATTATTTGCATTGTGTGTGTTCTTTGGGGTTTGCACGACAGGCGTTACAACTTGGTATCAGAGCCAAGGTTGCAAACGCTAGGGTCTTTGGGTAGTGTAGTCTGTTAGGTTACCTTGTGTGTGACTCTTGAGCTCATTTTGTACCTTTTTCTTGTTGCGCAGAACTATGCCTCAAGGTAGAGGACGTGGCCGAGCAAGAGGCCATGGTGTCGGTCGTAGAGCAAACCGGCGAAGCCCCTTAGTTCCTAGTTCCCATGGTTCTGAGCATGAGGAACAACAGAGTCTTCATAGCATTCCATCAGGTGGCTAGAATCCAGCATAGCCAGGTCTAGACGGTCAGTTACAGCATATACTTTGAGAGATTCTTCACCGATTGGGACCCAAGCTAGATGAGGTGCACCAGGTTGAGAGAGAGAGAGGTCTCTGAGGCGCAGGGATACAGATGTGGTTCAGGATGCAGTCATAGTAGGCCATATGAGAGATCTGATGAGGGAATACCCTCCCACTTTTGATGGTTCTGGAGGAGGTCTAGAGGCTGAGATCTGGTTAATTGACTTAGATCGTTGCTTCACTATGCACCCTTATGGTAGCAATACCAAGGCTCGGTGCACAGTTATGTACCTGCGAGGCTTCACATTTACTTGGTGGCGGCTTGAGGAACAGAAGTTGCATCTTGATCTTAGTATGGTCACTTGGGAGTTGTTCCTTGATAGGTTCGAAGCTCGTTTTCTCTTAGACCATTGGAGGCAGCGCAGGGCTGACGAGTTTCATGATCTCAAGCAGTTGTCTATGTCAGTGGAGCAGTATGAGAGGCGCTTCTATGAGTTGAAGCAGTATGTAGGGATTAGCCATGATGAAGGCATGTTAGTGCAGCATTTTGTTCAGGGCTTAAATGCCCGCATCAGTGGTGGCGTATGAGTCTTCGAGCCGAAGACGATGGAAATGGTAGTTGAGAAGGCTCACTTAGTGGAGGAGAATTTGGCCATGGCTTTGGGTGGTCACATCGGAGTACAAATTGGTAGCGTGCCCACACCTAGTTATGTTACTCATGGAGGGCAGTCACAGGGAGCAAGATCTTCCAGGAACAGGTACCCACCCTCGAAAGGGGGTCATCAGTAGTAGTAGCCTCAATAGCAGCAGTCAAGATAGAAGAACACTCAATCTCAGCAGGGTGGCAATTCCCAGTATCGCAGGGATCGGAATAGGAACAGTTTTCGTCAGGAGCATTTTGCACAACCTACACCTAGTTTCCAGTCAGCACCGAGTCGAGGGAGTTTTCAACAGTCAAATGCTCCAGTAGGGGGTAGAGGTGTTGGTAGAGGTACTGGGTGTTTCTCTTGTGGACAACAGGGGCATATTGCTAGGATGTGTCCTCAGAAGAACACTTCCAGCTTTAATCAAAGGCCAGGAGCATCAGAGCCGATAGTAGGTGATGCAGGGAGATCTCATTATGTGTTTGCTTCAGTGGATAATCGTCAGGCAGTTCATCAGAACACTGTGGTTGAGGCATCAGGTGTGTTGAATAATTCTAGCATTTCTATACTTTTTGATTCTGGTGCATCTGATTCCTTTATATCACCTTTAGTAGTTGAGCGATGTGGTCTGGTGGCAAATAGCCAAGGCGTAAAATGGCATGTCAAATTAGCCTCAGGGTTAAGGGTTGTGGTAGAGAAGTTTGTGCAGGATTGCAATTTGAGTATAGGTGAAATGTCAACTAAGGTGGACCTCAGAATCCTGCCACTCGGTTCTTGTGATGTTGTCTTGGGCATGGACTGGTTGAGTGCACACTGTGCTATGATTGACTATCGACATAAAGCAGTGCGGTGCATTGATGACTCTGGTAAGGAGGTGGAGATCTTGGGTATTCAGAGACCCATCTCATTATGTATGATCTCTGCCATGTAGCTCAAAAGGCACATCCGACAGGGTTGTTAGCTCTTTGCAGTATCTGTGAGTGACTTGGAATCTGAGGATAGTCAGGGGTTGTCATTGGATGATTACCCCCTTCTTAAGGATTTTTCTGATGTGTTTCCAGAGGAGATTCCTGGTATGCCGCCAAAGCGAGATGTGGATTTCCGAATTGATCTAGTACCTAGAGCCGAGCCAATATCTTGAGCTCCATATCGGATGACAATGCAAGAACTTTAGGAACTCCGTCTTCAGTTGGAAGAATTATTGGCCAAGGGCTTTATTTGCCCAAGTGTTTCTCCTTGGGGAGCACCCGTGATATTTGTGAAAAAGAAGGATGGTTCTCTTCGCTTGTGTATTGACTACAGGCAATTGAATAAGGTAACAGTGAAGAACCAATATCCATTACCCAGAATTGATGATCTCTTCGATCAGATAAAAGGGGCAAAGGTGTTCTCTAAGATTGATCTCAAATCTGGATATCATCAATTGAGGATTGCAGATGCAGATATTCACAAAGCCACATTTCAAACTCGATATGGACATTACAAGTTCACTGTGATGCCGTTCGGGTTAACGAATGCACCTTCGGTCTTTATGAGTCTAATGAATGGAGTATTCCGTACATACTTGGATAAATTCGTTCTAGTGTTTCTTGATGACATTCTGATCTATTCTAGGTCAATGGAGGAACATGAGGAACATCTAAAACTAGTGTTGCAGTGCTTAAGGGATAATCAGTTGTTTGCCAATCTCAAAAAGTGTGACTTTTACAAGACTGAAGTTCAATATTTGGGCCATGTGATTTCAGGTGAGGGAATTTTTGTTGATCCTGCAAAGATTTAGGCCATTGTGGATTGGGCCGCACCTACAAATGTCTCAGAAATTCGTAGCTTCATGGGACTTACAGGATATTATAGGCGGTTTGTTTAGGGGTTTTCTAGGTTGGCTCATCCTATCACCTCTTTGTAGAGGAAGGGAAAGAAATTTCTTTGGTCTGAACAATGTCAGTTAGCTTTCCAAACTCTGAAGGATAAGTTGACTAGTGCTCCAATCTTAGCAGTTCCTGATCCGACAGGCAATTTCATTGTTTGTACAGATGCTTCTTTGGAAGGTTTAGGGGCTGTGTTGATGCAGGAAGGTTGAGTGATTGCTTATGAATCACAGAAACTGAAGGACCATGAACTTAATTACCCCACTCATGATTTAGAGTTGGCCGCAGTTGTGCATGCCTTGGTGAGGTGGAGACACTTTCTCCTTGGACATCGGTTCGAGTTACATACAGATCACCATAGTCTGCAATACATCTTCACGCAGCCGAACTTGAATGCGAGACAGAGAAGGTGGATGGAATTTTTGTGTGAATATGACTTTGAGGTGAAATATATTCAAGGCAAGGAGAATGTTGTAGTAGATGCATTGAGTAGACGCAGGCATGAGCTATCCGCTATGACTCTTGAGGTTGATTTGAAGAGTCAGATTATTGCAGCTCTTTCTTCTGATAATTGGTATCAAGTAGTGAAGGCAGAGATTGAGTCGGGTAGAGCTTTGGAAGGTAAATTTGCAGGATACTCTTTGGATTCGGATGGTGTTTTGCGCTATGCAGGTCGTATGTATGTACCTCCTATAGAGGGTCTTCGTACCCTTATCTTGACCGAAGCTCATAGAGCTCCTTATTTGGCACACCCTGGAGTTAAGAAAATGTACGCTGACCTTCGCTCACTATATTTTTGGGTAGGATTGAAGTGTGACATTGCTGATTTTGTGGCTAGGTGTCTTGAATGTCAAAGAGTTAAGGCTGAGCATCATCATCCGGTAGGCTTGTTGCAGCCGCATCTTGTTCCAGAGTGGAAGTGGGACATCATTTCTATGGATTTTATAGTCAGGTTGCCTATGTCTTCTAGGCGACACGATGCTATCATGGTCACTGTTGATAGGTTGACCAAGGTAGCCCATTTCTCTCCTATTCGATCTTCATATACTGCTTCAGTGGTGGCTAGGGTGTTCATGGAGGATATTGTTAGATTACATGGGATACCGTATAGGATTATTTCTGACAGAGATCCGATATTCACTTTTGCATTATGGACATCCCTTCAGCGGTCCTTAGGGACTAAGTTGAATTTTAGTTCTACTTACCATCCAGAGACAGATGGTCAGACTAAGAGAGTTAATCAGGGGCTTGAGGACATGCTTCGTATGTACGTCATGGACCAACAGTCTCGTTGGGAAGACTATCTGCATTTGGTTGAGTTTGCCTACAATAATGGCTATCACAGTTCGATTGGCATGGCTCCATATCAGGCTTTGTATGGTCATCCTTGTCGTACCCCTCTGAGTTGGGATCAATTAGAGGACAGGGTTCTTCTTGGGCCTGAGATGCTTCGTGACATGGAGCAACAGGTAGCTCGCATCCGAGAGCATCTGGTAGCAGCTCAAGACAGGCAGAAGAAGTTCGTTGATGCACACAGAGTTGATCGACAGTTTGCAGTTGGAGATAGAGTGTTTCTTCGAGTTCATCCTTGGAAGAGCCCTATTCGATATGGAAAGGGTTCTAATCTTGCACCCCATTTCGTGGGTCCATTCGAGGTGTTAGAGCATATTGGTCCTGTTGCCTATCGCCTGGAATTGCCACCCAGTCTGTCGCAGATTCACGATGTTTTTCATGTATCAGTTCTTAGACCTTACTTTCCTGATGTTACTCATGTACTTGATTGGAATGCTCTATAGGTCGAGGATGGGCAGCTAGCTCTAGAGCCCATGGCCGTGGTGCAACACAGGAGACTCATTCTAAGAGGCAGGGATATTGAGCAGGTGAGGGTCCACTGGGATCCCAATGATGAGGCTTCAGCAACATGGGAGGATGCTTTCTGTATGAAAGAATCCTACCCTTACTTGTTTTCTAGCTTACAGGAGTAAGTCAGATTTAAGGGGGGGAGGATGTAATAACCCTCCTGGTTGCTAGTTGGACTCAGTAGTGCTATGTTTTGTTTTGATACTAAGATATTATGATGATACTGTTATTGTTTGATTTAGTTAGATGTTAGATGGACAGGCTGGGCGTTGGCATTTGGACTGGACATGGGCTGTGTGTTGGATGGAGGTGGTTAAAATGTTGGGTTATGGTAGGACTGGGTGGGATGAGGACTTGGTTTGTAGTGCTGTGGGGCTGTGTGTATTTGGTGTGTTGCCGTGTGTATGCACATGTACACGACTTCATTTGTATGCAGGATTTGTAGGTACAGAGTCTCGATTCCACCTGCTTCGACAGGACAGGGCGAGCACCAATAGCCCAACAGTTAAATGTTGAAACAGAGGTGTGATAGAAGTCATCGGAGTCCATGATGTGACCCCAGCCTTGTTTGATTGGTATTGTTCATTTTTGTAATTGTCATCATTTGTGGTTTGTGTTTTGTGTTTTGTCGTATTTTACTTAAGGTGGCATTTAATAAGTAATGATTTATTTTATTTAAATGATTGAAATAATTATTTATTTTAATGTTAGATTTAAATTCTATTTAAATATTTAAATGATTTAAATTATTTTTGAAAGTCATGTGTTTCAATTAAATGATAATTAAATATTAAATGTGTTTTAATTATTTTAATCAATTATCTGGTGGAGGATAATTATTAGAATAAATTATTTAAATTAGATAGATAATGTGGTGTGCAAGAAAAGTGGTAAAAATAGAAATTAAAACAATAAAACAAATAAAAGAATGAAAAAGTTGTGAGAACGAATAAGAATACATATTTAATTAAAAAGCTTGTTTTTAAAGAATTATTTTCTTTTAATTTTGATTTTTAGAGTTTTTAGAAGAAATGGTCAATATCTTTTATTTAATTAGGAATTTTGTGAGTTTTCTCACACACAAAAGATCAGGGATATAGAAGTTGCTCAAGTTATTGATTATGTACTTTTGAATCTGAAGAGAATATTTTTTCAATCTTTTGCTATTATTTGAGGAGAGTTCTAGAAAGGGATTGGGGAATCTGTTACTGGTTATTCTGGAGTCTTCTGAACAAAGGATCGGGTTCAAGATTTGAGCACGGTGACTCAGAGGAGATTCGAAGTAGGAAGGAGGAGCTCTTCGTAAAGACCGTCGGAAATAATCATCATCAGATTCTCGAATAAGCGCAGGACTCCAGGTTTTATCTACTCCCTCTCTCTGGTCTTCTAATTTAAGAAAATAGGAAAATAATTAGATTAATTGGTGAAAGAGAAATAAAACCCTAGAAAAGAGAAATGTATTGAACACTGAAAATTATTGAAGGAATTAGAAAAAAAAAAGATTGTTTATATAAATTACTCTATGTATATATTCTTTTAGATTGGCTGGGTGAAAATAATGTTGAGTTGTGAAAATAATCTATATACTCTTAAATTGATTTTGTAGTTCTTCTAAAACAAAAATACATAGTTTTCTTGAGAATGATTTATTTTAAAATTATGAAAATAAATCTTTTATAAAAATATATATATATACATATTCATATATATATATATATATATATATAATTTATATAAAAAAAATTTAATGCTGTTCATCTCTCCTCTGTAACTGAGTTATTTGTTCTTCTAAATTTTATTCATGATATTATATATATATATATATATATATAGATTTAGACAAATTAATTTTCGTGCAAGAATTAATGGGCCGAATCGACTGTCAAAATTCCGTGCCAGATAGTTTTCTTTAAACAATGGAATTTTTTTCAAATAAATGAAATTAAAAAAAAAATGTAAATTTATTTGTTTTGGGGTTCGGGGGAAAGATGGCCGAAGCTGTACCTTCCCCATCACCCCACTATCGTGGCAGTATTGCCGCAACAGTCCCACTAACTGTTGCGTAGCAGTCATTAGGACTTCTGCGTGCAGTATGGCCGCTAGTCAGTTGGCCTTGTCCTTGTGTGGGTTTTAAATTTTGTTTTAATTTTACTTTTGTTTTTATATTTATATACATAAACTTATATATATGTATATATATATACATAAATAAATAAATATATATATAAATATATATAGTGTGTAATTTATTTATTTAGTTTTCTTTTAATTAAATTTTTTCAGTTTAAAAAAAATAATTGGGTATTTTGTTTAATATCACATTGAATATTTATTTATAGAAAGGGATTTTCTTATTTAGCATTCATTAAGATGAATAATTTAGATGGAATAATAGTTCTATCCCTTTTTGCACATGTATGTATATATCTATTTTGAGATAGTTATTCTTTTGAATATATTGTAAATCAGAATCCTTATTCTTTGTGAGAGTATGTAATTGGGAAATTAACTTAATCATTTAATTGTCAATGAATTGGAATTAATGGTGCAACTTTGTTAAATTAATTTTAGTGTATCTCTTCTTTTATGTTTTTTTGTTTGTTTTGGTTTTAAAATTGATGTGGGAACCATTGTTTGATTGTAAAACCTTCTTCCAAAGGCTTGTTTATTGTAGAATGTTATTCTCGTCTTTGTTATGCTTTTGGAGTAAGAACTCTATAGTTATGCTTGGAAGGGTTGGATGGTTTCTTATGACAATTGGTTATGTGTTGTCGTGAGAGGAATAATACCTCGCATGTGTGGATTTGAGTATTATGTTTTATATGTTTTAGTTCAACCCTTGCCTTATTTTAGTTTCTGTTAGGGGTCATAGGGAGAGTGGCTCTTCATGGGCGCCGGCACCTCAGAATGAGGAAGGGCTCAGGATAACCCACGTAAGAGTAGTTAAAAAAGTGATAACCTAAACAATAGAATTTATGGGGATGGGTAGTAAAACACACAAGATAATTAAAACTAGATTCCTCGTCTATGCATTAGGGCTACCATAGACTAGTGATAGACTGAGAAGGCCGTGGTCGGCAAAGTCATAGTCTCGTCTTCATGAGAGATTATTGGCTTCGCATTAGCTACCCTATGGTGCCGGCGCCTCAGTTAGGAGGAAGGGCCAGGAGATCCATAGATGGGTGTCGGCGCCTCAGTTGGAGGAAGGGCCAGGAGAATCCCATGAGAGCTATGCGATGACACTCTCCACTTGACACCCTAGTGCTTTGTTTGTAGTTGCCTCTAGATATTGTATCTTTATGATGTTTTTGATTCTTGTGAATTTATTTTATGATTGCTATGTAATTACTTGTAAAATTGGTGATACTTCATTTTATTATGATGAGTTTCTTAGTTTTAACTTGTTATGTGATTTGTGAACGTTGATGGTTGTTCATTGTATGCTTTGAGTTGCACTTGTTTTGTACCATGTTGTTGTTGAGTCGGTTTGACATTCATGGTTGGGTTCTCTTCCTCGTCACCTCTGAGCATGGGGGGTGAGTTACTTGTAATTCACATGGTTGGGTGGAACATGCTCCGCACCCATTGGGTTCCCCATCAACATCCTGTCTTCTTAGCATTTCCACAGTTGGAGTTGTACCAGTATTCACTTTATATTTCAGATTTCATTGTTCTTGTATCAATCCCCATGTAGGGAAATTCAATGTAATTCATTTATCAAGAGATTGTAATGTAACATTAAAACAATGATGTAATAGTTAGATTCATTTGTGTCTTTATTAAGAGATGTATTATGGATGTATTATGTGACGTTTATTATTCTCGCATCATGGTTAATGGGTGTATCCTTATTCATGGTTATTATAATATGAATGGTTATGTTGTAATCTTTATCTTTATTTCCGTTTAGTTGTTGCTATGTAACCTCACGTGCCCTAGAGAACTAATTGTGTTAATGCTATGTAATATACTATGTGGTTATGGTTTAATGATATTTGCATGTTTAGTTAAATTGTTTTTAAAAAAAAAAATTATTTGCATTGTGTGTGTTCTCTGGGGTTTGCACGACGGGCGTTACATATTTTGATGTGATGGTATTTTACTTTGATGTTATCTGTATGGCATGTTTTGGATTAACTTAGCAGATGATTGAATTAATGATGTTTTATGCTTTTGATAATATTATTGATGTTAGAATCGTCGGTTAGTAAATTTGTATTGGTGAAGGGGATGGGATTGTACCACTCGCTTGCGAGCACCCTATGATTTTGAGATTTCCTCTTCATAGTGTCTTTTATTATATCAAATATATGCATGTTCGATATACTCTTTTTTCGCAGGTTGATAGGTACAAGACATCGACTCCACCTGATTTCCCAAGTTGAGCATGTCCATTGACTAACAGTAATCGATTGGGAGATAGTAGCTAGGTTTTCCCTGCCAAGTCATCACCCTAGTCATAATGTGTCGTTGGGTTGTAGTCGAGTTTAGTTGTTTTAATGTTGTTCATTTCACCTTGGTTTTTATTTAATTTCAAATTATAAAGGTTATTAAATTGCTTGTGTAGTTAAAATGATGATTAAATATAGTTGGTTGCAATGTTGAAATGTTAGTTGTTTTTTTCATTAATTTAATTTAATTAATAATTTAATTTAATTAATAATTTAATTTAATCTTGGACTAGATTTAGTTTATTGATTAATTAAGTTAATGGTGATAAATTGAATTAAGTTAGTTGCTTTGGCATTATTGGATATTTTGATTTAAATTAAAAAAAAAATGAAAATATGTTTTAAATTGCACTTTTTGAAAATTAATATGTAAAAGAATTTCTTTACAAAATTTTGAATTCTTTTGTAAAAAGAATTTTTAAATGCATGAAATTCCATTTGGAAAGCAATTTTGTTTTAATTTTTTTTTTTTAAATGAAAATATCTCCAAATTTGCAATAAATTTGGTGGATGGGTTATTTTTAGGGGTTTGACTAAATTTAGGGAAACTCTATGAGAGCAAATAGAATTTCATATAATTTTTAATTTTAATTTGGTGGAGAAAAGGATTTTGATGTGGCTTTGTTTTGGATTTGAAGAAGTTTGGATTTCTTGGGTGGGCTAGAAAAAAAAAAAAGATTTGGAAGCACCATTGGAATCTTTCAAGCTTTGGAGAAAAAACCAGGTTTCTCTCTATGATTTTGTTTTCATTTTGAAAGAGTTTTCAAATTTTATTATGCTGTTGGAAAAAATTTAAATTCTGTTTGAATTGCAAGGAAAACCCATGTCCAATTTGTTTCAAAACTTGCAAAAATTTATGTTGAAATCATGGAAAAAGAAAACAAAGAAAGAATCAAACCATAGAAAATAGAAAAAAGAACAAAAAGAATTTCTATTATGAACTAAAAATTCATAATTTGTGCTTGCAAATTAGTTTGTTGTGTATTTGTTTGGAGGAAAAATTTGCACAACTTGTCTATAAAACAATGAAATTTGTATATATATATATATATATATATATGTATAAAATATATGCTGGGAATTTTTCCTTTTCAAAAAAATTTACCCATATTTTATTTATTTTTTTCTATTGAAGAAAAAACTCAGAAAATAGAGTTTTTTGCCCTCTGTTCTTTTGTTTTTTCTAGGTTAGTGTTTTTTTTTCAAAAATATGTATTAAAAGAAAAATAAAATAATTTTTTTATTAAGTGTTGAAGGGGGGTAGGGCTTGCCCCCACAGTCACCCCCCATGGGAGGCGCTGTGGAGGTAGCCCCGCTGCCTCCAAGGGCAGCAGCGCTGCCTACACAGCGCACCCCCATATGGGGGAGGCTACGTGCCAGCCTGGCCTCTCCCTTTGGGAGGGGCTCGCGTCCCTTTAATGGTTGTTTTTATTTTTATTTAAAATTATGATTATTTTTAATTATTAAATATTATTATATATATTATATGTATATATATTATTTTAATATTTAAATAATTTTTTTTATAATTATTTATATGAATATATAGTTTATATATATAATGTATATATATATTATGTATGTTTAAATAATTTGAATTGGAATTTTAAATGGATATATTTAAGTAATAATCATATATTTAAATGTATATATATAAATTAGTATATACATTAAGTATGGGTAAGTGCACCAAGATGGTTCCCAAAAAAGGGGTTTAAGTGGCCACTTTTTTTTAAAATCAGGAAATGTTGACCTGGGACATGAAATTGAGGATAGTTACTCTCAAAATTTTGAGATGGAACAAAAACAAGGATTGAAGTGCTCCGAGTCTACTTTCTAAACTACTAATTTAGTTTGAAAATGGTTGAGATTAAGGGGTTCAAAAGATGTATGTACAGAAATTGGTGTTGTTTTTATCAGAAAAACATAACATAGCAACTATTGTATGACCTGAGCACGGTGAACTTTTATGTAGTATTTTTAAAATCGCTACGGTCAGAAGTTAGCTAATAGCATGTAGTTGGTGCACAATTTTTCTGATAATTTTTTAATGAATATTTATTTTGGTCGTGCTCCCACTACAAATTTTTGAAAATAATTGATTTTTTTTCTTTCTTTTTTAAAAATTTGTAGAATGGAGTCTAGTTTCTAAAAATGTAATTTATTTAAAATTTTGATGAATGATTAATTTATAACAAAATAAACACTAAACACTGTTTTTTGGCAAAAAATAGACATACAAACAAAATAAATTATGGATGAAAGGCTTAACATTGTCGAAAAATGAAAAAAATTACATCGTTGGATAGCTAAGAGAGAACCTAACATTACCCATGTTTTCGATTTTGTCAATATTGAACTAGATGCAATCTTGATGGTGAGCACGGACCCGATTATGTGAAAATTTGTAGAATTTACAAAAACACATCTCTAGCCTTGTTGGGAATGCCCTCCAAGCCTTTGGGTTGGTATTCCAAGGCAAAAATTTCACTTTTTTCTTTATTTTTAACATGAAATAACGCATGTGCATTATAGCGCAAGCACATTTTTAAAAAAAATTCAAAAGTGGCCAGAAAATTGGTACCCAACTTCATGCACCTGCCCATATATACTTTATATATATATTTAATATATATTTGTTTTCAATTATAAATTATTTTCAAGGTGATTAATTCATTATCATAGTTAAAATAAAGATTGATGTTTTTTTAAATCAAATGATTTTATTTAACAAGCTAATTTTGATTAGTTTGTATGATTGAGAAACACGGAGTTAAATTATTAATTTTAAATTTCTCAACGTTGCGAATTAAATCTTATTTATTTTTGAATAAATGCAAGTAACATTGATTGAGTTAATTGGATCTAGGAAATCCTAACATTAGTTTATTTAATTGCCTGAAATGCTTTCTAGTGATGTTCTTGTTCATTCTTAGTGTTAGGAAATTGTGTCAAGTGTTATGTAAGTCTTCCAGATTGGGTTTTGTTTGAGGTTGGGGGTTGTCGTATTGCCTTAGGTAGTGCTTCTAGATGTATTAGGTTGTTTTACCTAGTTTTCATGAACAGGGATGGTTTGTGCCTCCTTTAGAAGGAGTGGATTAGGTGTTTTTTTGCCTCCAGTGTTTGGAAAGAGTTTTGACTTTTGTTTCCTCTAGTGTTTGGAGAGAGTTTTGACTTTTGTTGCCTCTAGTGTTTGGAGAGGGTTTTGACTTTTGTTGTCTCTAGTGTTTGGAGTGAGTTTTATTATGTGTTCCTCCTAGAGTTGGAGTGGTTTTATCTTGTTGGTATGCACTTGGGATTCCCTTGGTGATTGGTTTTGTGTTGGTTTGTTGTCAAGTAGAAGAGTGGCTTCTGTTAGGGGCCAGAGCCCAAAGAGGTAAACTAGGAAACCTTCAAAAGTGGTTTAATCAAGTGATGACTAAATTAATGTACTTAGAAGTTAGGTAGTATTTCACACTAATTAATATAATTGAGCCTTGCTCATGGACGCAAGGGATTGTATAGACTTGGGATGGGATGGGAAGGCCTGGAATGGCAAGGTCATCTATCTTTTCCTTACGAGAGGTATTTGATTTTGCATGAGTGAGTATGGGTGCCAGGACTCGGTAGAGGCCACCAGGACAACCCATAGTGGGGGCCAGAGCCTATGAAGATTCCCAGAGGAGATCCCATGTCGAGCCATGTGATGACACTCTTTGTATGACAACTGTTGGTATGTGATTTTATGTGTATGGTCTTCTTATCATATTTGATCTATTTTATTTCTAGAAGCAATGTGACCTACATCAGCAATGTTGGAGTTGTACCTGTGCTATCCTTATGGTTGTGTGGTTCATGTGATTGGTTGTGTTAGTGTGATTTAGCCTATGTCTAGGGTTGGATGGTCTTGTATAGGAATTCTTGGTTATTATCTCCTAGCACGGGGGGTGAGCCTTCGAGTATCACATGGTTGGGTGGAATGTGCACCTTAATCTGTTGGGTCATCTTCTTGTTTGTGTGGACGATATTTCCAGTTGGAGAGATCATGGGATCCAACACTTTCATGCTTTATTCTTTATAGTTATTATTGTAATTTTATTACCCCTCATTGTATCGAGGTGGAAGATGTAATTTGTAACCTTGTTTATTGGATTTACCACATTCGGGGAATGAGAGTTATAATCGTATTGTAAATGATCGTTAATTGAAAACATGTGGTGTCTCTTATGCTTTGATGTAATTTTATCATGTATGGAATGTTTGTATTCTTAGTTTATTAAGTAATTAAATATGATGTTTTCAATTCATGTTTCTTGTTTGGGTTTTAAGTAATCTCAGTCTCATAACCTTAGAGGTTGTTGGCAATGGATAGTGATCTTGCATGTTAATTGTTCTTAATTTTTTTTTTTTAAAGTACATTTGAGTAGTTAATTGCAACTTCTATAGGGTTGCGTGGTGGTGCATTACACATGGTATTAGAGCCCGAGTTTAAACACTAGGTACTCTGGGATAATGTGGAACCCATTAAGTTGTTAGTTGCATAGGTTATACTCTAGGCACTATGAGCCATGGCATTGACCTAGGTGCTTTGTTCATTATTTTATGATTTCCTTTTGGGTTGATCTCACTTGTCTACACAGAAGTTGTTGTGAGGTGGTGTAGGTCTAATGGTGCAGGAAGCTAGTGGAAAGGATAGGACCCTCGGTGTAATGTGCAATGCATCAATAGCCTTCTTACTGGAAGAATGCATTATGGAAAATTGTGTAGTGTGTGGTGGACGACTACTAGTTTTGTTGTTATTTCTGCCCCTTGCATGTCTTGTTGATGAATGCTTTGGTGGGGGTTAGTTAGGCCCATGAGCCTACCAAGAAGTGTGTTTTGATTGGTCTCCTTCTTGATGCATGACTCTTTCATTGTGTAAAGGGTTGTGACCCTTGAGTGGTGCCTAAGTGTAGTTGAAGTGTGTTTGTTGGGTGTGTTCCAAGTGCTTGTTATGGTGAGATAGTCATAGAACCTCTTGCCTTGAGTGCCTTAGTATGGCATTTTAGAGGGTTGAGTTTTCCAACCTTGACTTTAGTTATGGAGGAATGATGCCTCCTAGGTCTTGCCTTACCCTCCAGGATTGGAGTGATTCCCTTGGTTGAGAGTCTCCCGAGGTTGAGATAGATTACTTCCCTATATCCTAGGTTGTGGGTGAGTATGTTGGACCTTAGTTTGTTGGTGGGTTGTAGGTGACATGTGTTGCCTAAAATTACCCTTGCTTGGTTTCTTTGATCATGTTCTTGGAAGGTCTGTTTGACCTTTAGGGTGCCAAGAAGTTCCTTTTGTGTGTATTGTCTTATGGAGTCTTGTTGTCTTTCATCACCATGCAAGTATCTAATGCATGTCTTCTTGTGCTTTACCTCATTGTGCAAGTGATTTCCTGATTGATCCTATGTGGTTTTGGAGTTTCTTTTGCATGTTATATTGTTTTGAAATTATAAAATATGGTAATAGAAAATGAATGATCATATTGTTAGTTCATAGAGATTTGTGCATACTCTCATATGGTTGATGCATTTGTGTGAAAGTGATTGTGTGATGATGAAACCATGATTGCATTCATGCCTATGTTAGAACTGTAAATATCTCTTGTCTTCTCTCTCTTCCCATTGGTTTAATGAAGATGCCTTTCCTTAAGTGTGTGGTGTATTGAAACCCATGGTATGTTGTATCTTATGAGAAAATTCTTATGTATTCATGAATGTTTTTTTTATTAGATCAAACCTTGGGTAAAGGACCTAAGTCCCCAAGTTGCATTTATAATCATGGAAAATGAATAATATGAATAGAAAATCATTTTGTAGTAAGTAAAATTTTAGAGAAAATGGATTAGTGAAACCATTGCATGTTAATGATAATTGCATAATAGGTGCATCTTATTGGTGAGGCCTATAGTCCCCAACTTTATTGTTAAGTCTTAAGAAATCATGTAGATGTTAAATTATTATACCTAGATTCAAAATGCAAAATGTTAAATGAATGTTGAAGTGACAATGTTGCATACCTTGTCTTGAGTAAACATTCTAATGATATCACAATATGTGTGGCCTTGTGATGATTCCCGATGATGTGTATTGGTGCATATGTGTATTATGTATGTTAATCCATGGATATGTGTTTTGGAGATTTGGTTGGTGGTTGCTTCACCATGTTGATTTGTATAGATTGACAGTGTACTTGGTTGTGTTGATTATAGCACGAGTTGTTGTTTTTACGTTGCGATACAGAGTGGTTCAATTTTAGAACCATTGATTATGTGTGATTTTATTCAGTTTGTACTAGGGGTATTTGCAGGCTTCCAGGAATAAGCCTGACCCTAGGGGGGAGGATATAACACCCCTCCATTTTGGATCTTTTGATCGGCAGTGTTTGTCCTTGTTATGTGTTTCTATTATGATGTGACTTTGGTACTTGGTTACTATTTGATCGCAAACTGTAAATCGATGCAAATGTTATATTTTGATGTGATGGTATTTTACTTTGATGTTATCTATATGGAATTTTTGGATTAACTTAGTAGATGATTGAATTAATGATGTTTTATGCTTTTGATCATATTATTGATGTTAGAATTGTCGGTTAGTAATTTTGTATTGGTGAAAGGGACGGGATTGTACCACTCGCTTGTGAGCACCCTACGATTCTGAGATTTCTTCTTCATGGTGTGTTTTATTATATCATATATATGCATTTTTGATATACCCTTTGTTTGTAGGTTGACAGGTACAGGACATCAACTCTGCCTAATTTCATAAGTTGAGCGTGTCTATTGACCAATGGTAATCGATTGGGAGATAGTAGCTAGGTTTTCCCTGCCAAGTCATCACCCTAGTCATAATGTTTCATTAGGTTGTAGTCGGGTTTAGTTGTTTTAATGTTGTTCATTTTACCTGGGGTTTTATTTAATTTCAAATTATAAAGGTTATTAAATGGCTTGTGTAGTTAAAATGATGATTAAATATAGCTAGTTGCAATGTTGAAATGTTAGTTGTTTTTTTTATTAATTTAATCTTGGACTAGATTAGTTTATTGATTAATTAAGTTAATGGTGATAAATTGAATTAAGTTAGTTGCTTTGGCATTATTGGATATTTTGATTTAAATTAAAAAAAAAATGAAAATATGTTTTAAATTGCACTTTTTGAAAATTAATATGTAAAAGAATTTCTTTACAAAATTTTGAATTCTTTAGTAAAAATAAATTTTTAAATGTATGAAATTCCATTTGGAAAGCAATTTTGTTTTAAAATTTTAAAAATGAAAATATCTCCAAATTTGCAATAAATTTGGTGGATGGGATATTTTTAGGGGTTTGACTAAATTTGGGGAAACTCTATGAGAGCAAATACAATTTCATATAATTTTTAATTTCAATTTGGTAGAGAAAAGGATTTTGCTGTGGCTTTGTTTTGGATTTGAAGAAGAAGTTTGGATTTCTTTGGTGGGCTAGAAAACAAAATAAGATTTGGAAGCACCATTGGAATCTTTCAAGCTTTGGAGGAAAAACCAGGTTTCTCTCTATGATTTTGTTTTCATTTTGAAAGAGTTTTCAAATTTTATTATGTTGTTGGAAAAAATTTAAATTCTGTTTGAATTGCAAGGAAAACCCATGTCAAATTTCTTTCAAAACTTGCAAAAATTTCTGTTGAAATCATGGAAAAAGAAAACAAAGAAATAATCAAACCATAGAAAATAGAAAAATGAACAAAAAGAATTTTTGTTATGAACTAGAAATTAAGAATTTGTGCTTGCAAATTAGTTTGCAATGTATTTGTTTGGAGGAAAAATTTGCACAACTTGTCTATAAAACAATGGAATTTGTATATATATATATATATATATATACATATACATACATATATATATATATATATATATATATATATATAATATGTTGGGAATTTTTCCTTTGCAAAAAAATTAACCCAGATTTTATTTATTTTTTTCTATTGAAGAAAAAACCCAGAAAATAGAGTTTTTTGCCTTCTGTTCTTTTGTTTTTTCTGGGTTTGTGTTTTTTTCTTAAAAAATCTGTATTAAAAGAAAAATAAAATAATTTTTTTATAAAGTGTTGAAGGGGGGTAGGGCCTGCCCCCACAGTCACCCCCCATGGGAGGCACTGTGGAGGCTGCGCCGCTGCCTCCAAGGGTAGCAGTGCTGCCTACACAACGCACCCCCATATGGGGGAGGCTGCATGGTAGCCTAGCCTCTCCCTTTGGGAGGGGCACATGTCCCTTTAATGGTTGTTTTTTATTTATTTTTAATTATTAAATTTTATTATATATATTTTTTAATATATATAATATATATATATATATATATATATTTTAATATTTAAATAAGGTTTTTTATAATTATTTATATGAATATATAACTTATATATAATGTATCTATATATATTATGTATGTTTAAATAATTTGAATTGGAATTTTAAATGGATATATTTAAGTAATAATTATATATTTAAATGTATATATATAAATTAGTATATACATTAAGTATATACTTTTTATATATATTTAATATACATTTGTTTTCAATTATAAATTATTTTTAAGGTGATTAATTCATTATCATAGTTAAAATAAAGATTGATTTTATTTAACAAGTTGATTTTGATTATTTTGTATGATTGAGAAACACGGAGTTAAATCATTAATTTTAAATTTCTCAATGTTGCGAATTAAATCTTATTTATTTTTGAATAAATGCAAGTAACATTGATTGAGTTGATTGGATTTAGGAAATTCTAACATTAGTTTATTTAATTGCCTGAAATGCTTTCTAGTGATGTTCTTGTTCATTCTCGGTGTTGGGCAATTGTGTCAATTGTTATGTAAGTCTTCCAGATTGGGTTTCCTTTGAGTTTGGGGGTTCTCGTATTGCCTTGGGTAGTGCGTCTAGATGTATCAGGTTCTTTTACCAGGTTTTCATGAACGGGGATGGTTTGTGCCTCCTTTGGAAGGAGTGGATTAGGTGTTTTGTTGCCTCTAGTTTTTGGCGAGATTTTTGACTTTTGTTGCCTCCAGTGTTTGGAGAGAGTTTTGACTTTTGTTGCCTCTAGTGTTTGGAGAGGGTTTTCACATTTGTTGCCTCCAATGTTTGGAGTGAGTTTCATTATGTGTTCCTCCTAGAGTTGGAGTGGTTTTATCTTGTTGGTATGCACTTGGGATTTTCTTGGTGATTGGTTTTGTGTTGGTTTGTTGTCAAGTAGAAGAGTGGCTTCTGTTAGGGGCCAGAGCCCAAAGAGGTAAATTGGGAAACCTTCAGAAGTGGTTTAATCAAGTGATAACTAAATTAATGTACTTAGAAGTTAGGTAGTATTTCTCACTAATTAAGATAATTGAGCCTCGCTCATGGACGCAAGGGCTTGTATACACTCGGGATGGGACGGGAAGGCCTAGAATGGCAAGGTAATCTATCTTGTCCTTACGAGAGGTATTTGATTCCGCATGAGTGAGTATGGGTGTCAGGATTCGGTAGAGGCTACCAGGACAACCCATAGTGGGGACCAAAGCCTATGAAGATTCCCATAGGAGATCCCATGTCAAGCCATGTGATGACACTCTTTCTACGACAACAATTGGTAAGTAATTTTATGTGTATGGTCTTCTTATCATATTCGATCTGTCTTATTTCTGGAAGCAATGTGACCTATGTCAGTGATGTTGGAGTTTTACTTGTGTTATCCTTATTGTTGTGTGGTTCATGTGATTGGTTGTGTCAGTGTGAGTTAGCCTGTGTCTAGGGGTGGATGGTCTTGTATAGGAATTTCTGTTTTTTTTATCTCCTAGCATGAGGGGTGAGGCTTCAAGTATCACATGGTTGGGTGGATTGTGCACCTTAATCTGTTGGGTCATCTTATTGTTCATGTGGATGATATTTCCAGTTGGAGAGCTCGTGGGATCTACTACTTTCATGCTTTATTCTTTACAGTTATTATTGTAATTTTATTACCCCTCATTTTATTGACGTGGAAGATGTAATTTGTAACCTTGTTTATTGGATTTACCTCATTTGGGGAATGAGAGTTGCAATTGTATTGTAAATGATCGTTAATTGAAAACATGTGGTATCTCTTATGCTTTGATGTAGTTTTATCATGTATGGAATTTTTGCATTTTTATTTTATTAGGTAATTAAATGTGATGTTTTCAATTCATGTTTCTTGTTTGGGTTTTAAGTAATCTCAGTCTTGTAACCTTAGAGGTTGTTGGCAATGGATAGTGATCTTGCATGTTAATTGTTCTTAAAAAAAAAGTATGTTTGAGTAGTTAATTGCAACTTCCTCTAGGGTTGTGTGGTGGGGCATTACAATCAAGAAGCTCTTGGATGAGATTTTTGAGTCGAATACATTGATGTTTTATGACAATTGTCTTTATGATACTCATAATAATATCTACCCTTATTCCAAGGGAATTTTATGATAGAGTTGAAAGCACTTACTTTTGGAAGAGTAATGAGTTTTACAGTAACTAGCTTTTTTAAAGTTGATTCAATTTTTTGTCCCAAAGGAGTGTATTTATGTTTGTTCATTTGTAAGATTTTCACTTGTTGAAATTAACCTTGTGGTGATTGATTTTGGAGATGTGGTGATTGGCTTTGTTGTCAATGTTGTTAATCTTGATATCCAACCTCTTGACATTGGGGATATTCTTCATGATGATGTAGTGGAGGCAACTCAATGTTTTGATGACATGGTTTAACCAATGTGGGAGTGTGTAAATTTTGGGGTGGAGACGTCTCTTGGTGATATGAATCAACAAATTTTATAAGTGTAGAAATTTGATTTCACAAAATTTGTTCTTGATTTTGATCTTGACACCATTGATATAGTTGATTTGGTTGTTTTTCAAGCATATTTAGAATATACACTTTTGGTATTTGTATGAGATCATGTACAAATTAATTTTGGACAATGTTTTGATTTGGGAGTATATTTTGTATTATAGGTTGACATGGAACATTTTTTTGGTTGGGAAACATATTGCTTTGATTTGGGTAACTTTTATTTTGCATGAGGTTACCTTTACTTGAATCAATACATTGAGTTTTCAATATATTTCTTGGATTTTGAACAACATTGGTTTGATTTGCAAACGTATCTATCCCATAGTTCCCCAAGTGTGTATTTGATACATTCATGTTTGATAAGTTTGCACTTGGTATATTCACATTTGGCATGTATGGATTGGATGAGATAATGTTGTTTTGTTAAAGACTCATGCATTGATTGTTTGGTTGATAGGTTTGTAGGTTTTTAATTTGATTTAAATCTATCATAGGGAAAGGTGTTACAAAATTTAGGTTGGGCATACTCACATTTGTTGTATCATTGAGGTTTATAGGAGATAATGATCCCATGTTGGATTGTATAAATGCAATTTTTTATAATGATACAAGAGCATCCAGTGGTGTAAGGGAAATCCTGCATCACCAAAAAAAAATTTCCTTTATGCTAGCTTTTTGTGGATGGTTTGCATTTTTGGATACCCTTTTCGTCGAATAAGAATTCCCAACTTTCAAAAGTACTTTTTTTCTTTTTTTTGGTCAAATTACTATTTTTGGAAGGTATGAATTTGAAGGTGCAAGGAGGTATAAATTTATGGGAAGCTTTAGGAAAAAAATAGACACTTTGGCAAAAGAATCAGGCCAAGATCATTCTCGGTTTGAAAGATATTCAAGTTTTAGTTTCCCAAAATTTCCTTGAAAACTCTTCCAAGTCTAGTTTGAGGCACTAAATGGTCTCATACGGGCACAAAAATTGTTGGAATAGGAAAAGAAGGTTATTAGCACATTCTAAACTCCAAGACCTTTACAAAAATTCAAAAGGTTCATGAAACATAGTCCCAGATCAAAAGTTATGGCTTCTGGAAGTTTGTCAATTTTTGGAAAATTGCCAATTTTCGAATTGGGACTCAATTTCTGAATTTCAAATTTCAAATTTCAACACCAAACCACCTATATTCAAATTTAAAATTGTATTGTTGGATCCAAGCCAGAAAAAAGGATATTTAGGACTCATGTTGGAAATTTTGGGGTATTGGGAAAGAGAAGGTTGTATTGGGGAAAAGGGGATTTTCTTTTTAGAAACTATAAAAGTTGCATGTATTGTAGCCTATGAGGATTTGATCCTTTAGAATGTAATTTCTCTGTAATGAGTGCATATTACCAATAAATAAATAATCATTCTATTTTTTTTGCCTCTATTGTGTGTTTTTCTCAATCTTGGGTTGCGACTCTCATCAGATAATCAATTTGTATTGTAAGGCTTTGATAGTTTGGGTGACTTAGATCAGTCATGACGTATGAATCAAGTTTATATTCAATGTTTTTCTTGTGTTATGACCTTGTTGACCTCTAAGAAATTTAGGACCAATGATGAGATGAAAGATGAAAGGGTGAGTGATATGGGTGTTTGAACGTTTAAGAGCTTTGGGTCAATACCAGACTTAGGGTTTGATTTTGATGTTTGGATTTTGGATAATGAACTTGTAAACCCTAAAATGGACTTGTGATATTTGGATAAACTTGTTCAAATGGGTGCTAATTTAACTTGAGGTATGAGAAAGGATGCATTCTCACACTCTTAACTAAAGAAGGTGATTTTGGTGCGTTTTAAGGATTAACCCAAGTCTAGAATTTTGATTTTTTCCAAAGCTCTAAAAGTTGTTTATAGGATGGAGATGATAAATGTTTGGGATGGATGAAGTGTTTTATTTTATCCTAAATGAAACTAAGAGGGACCTTGTTTACAAAACCAAGATAGTGAAGAACATGTTTTACCCTATGAGTAGTTCAAACCAAAATACCAATGTTTTTCTTGGAAGATCACAAGACAAAAGATAACAAGTACATGTGTGGGGTTCAATTGATTTAATCTTGGTTAATGAATTGATTTTACCACATCCACTTGTCTTGCTTAAATTTCAAACTAAATGTCTATGTATTAGTAATTTTTCATTGCATAAGGTCCATTATGTGAAAGTCAAAGAGTCAATGCCATAGTTTCCCTAGGTTGACTTTGGAGAGAGAAAATTAAGATGTGAGGCCAAATATTTAGAAGCCTTTACGGATAAAAACCCTAGGGACAAGAAGTAATAATTGGACACTTCGAGGATATTTTCTCTTTCCAAAGGGTTTGAAATTTTGATGACTTTTTGAATGTTTGTTTGAAAGTTTGAGATCCAAGCAATGCATTTAACTGACTCACAAATTGTACAATCCTAGGATGGAAATGGTTGTACTTGTTGGATTCTCACTTGGATTTCTCTAAACATCGAGACAAAGTAAACAATTAGAGATTTGGTGACACTGGCTCCCCTCCATGACATACACTTCTCAAGACAACCAAATCTCAAAATCCTAAAGATCCAAAGACCTTGAGGATTTTTTCTATTTCTATTTTAAATAGTACAAATGTGAGGAAGCTTCAAAATGACCATTCTTGCACCAACAAGTATTGAGGTTTTTTGGCTTTTTAGAGAAAGGGTTGTAGTAAGGACATCCGGTTCAGGGGGTATAATGATAAACTCCATAAAGAGGTCTCTCAACCCTTGGAACAAGGGCTTTATGCATCATAAAGTTATTGGGGGAGAGCTATCATGTACTACTTCTTGTTGATTCCAAAATTTCCTTACAATCACAAATTTATATAATGGTTCAAAAGAACTTGGCATTAGCTCCTTACCGCTTGGGTCATTCCCTCGGGGTGAGTATTTTTCCCACCAAGGTAGGCCCTCTAAAAATAAATAAAAGCAAAGAAGTACATTTGTATTTTGACCGCCTAAAGCACTAGGACGGAACACACACAATGACTTTCCTTCACACTCGCATGATTGTTAAATTTTAGATCCAAATTTGAAATGTGTGGGTGATTTTAGACAACTAATGTCAATGGAATAATTTTGATTCTCAAGATCAACGAGTGGCATGAGAGAAGTGCATACGAATTCAAATGAGACAAAGTGCAAAAAAAATCACAAAACAATGAAGGCACAAGTTCTTTTTAAACCCCAAAGCAACAATGAGTTTGTTTTAAGCAACAAAAACTCGGTGTGAAGTTGTTTTTTCAATTTTAGCCCAAAATCAAAGTCTATTGAGTTTCTAAGTTCAATTTTAATCCAACTTTGACAAAGCTTGATTTAATTGTTGATTTTAATGCTAAAGATGAAGTGAGTTATCCTAAAATAGAAAATGAAAGTGGGAAATGGATGCTTCAAGCTATTACAATAAGCATTTAAAAATGCTTTTGTTTTTTCAAGTTTAAGTGCCCACTTTCTTCAACTCAAATCTACATGTGGTTCTTTGATTCCAATGCCCAATTGAATGCCATTGATTCTTTATGCATACCCCATGTAAACATTACAAAGCCATCATAAATAAGAGTTATGCATGCATTGCAAAATGATAGAAATATGCACAAGACATGTCAACTATTTGATGAAACTTTTTAAAGAAAGAAAATAAAATTGACAAGGTACATGAGTTCTTTGTGATGAAATTAACTCAATAATAAATGTCAAGACATTTTCTATTCACATATGATTTCATGAAAGGACAATTGATTTCTAAAATTCATACATTTAATATACAAAGCCACACACCATAACAAACCTTAAGAAAGAAATGAAAACAAAAAGCTTTCCTTTAGGGAGGATGACATGTAGGTGGCGTATTCTAACTTTTGAAATCAAAATAAGTGCCAACTATGTAGAAGTTTCAATCGACATTCAATGAATATTAGTACGCCCTCCTTAGAGCAGTTCATGCACTTGAATGGATTAGGTATTATGAATTTCTCAACCCTACTTCAAAGCTACCATTTCCAGAGACTATTTTGATCTTGACCATCCATGTAAAACCTGTGGGATTTTTATTTTTAGTAGGTAATGATTACCAAAAAATTCAATAATCAAATCAATACTAAACCAGCATTCCAAAATCGAACAAACCAATGATCTGTGGTCTGTGAAAGGTTGAGAAATAAATGTATCATAGTAAACATTTAATGAGTAAAGTGGGCAACAATATACATAAACATATCTTCTCAAACCTAATCTATACGTCTATTTATAGAATCCAATCTGCATTTATTATTAAATAAATCACAACGATAAGATCTACCAATTTATCTACCACCATCCATGGATATGTCACCTCATATGAAGAGTTTTGCAGACTTTGTAATGGTGCATAGGAGTTATCAGTACCTTCAATCTGCAAAGATTTATTAATCACATAAAATACAAACAAATAAATCAATACATGAGATTGAATATGTGTGCTTTAGAGAGATTATTTTTTTTAATGTTGAATATCAAAGAAAGCTTTATGAAATTATTATCGCTAAAACACTTTAGACAATAAGCACAAAAGTTGAAAGAAAATTCCAAAGAAACTCTAGCATGCGATCTCTAATACACCACATGCCAAACTTATATAAAAATTAACAAATAACTTATACACGTGATCTTCTATGCTATCCATATTAGTTAATAAAATCAAATATAAGCTTTCAACTTGTTTGTTTGTAGCTTTAGAAGAATTTTCATTTAGTGCATTTTTGTCAACATATGGATGGGTTTTCAAAGAACAAAAAAAAAAACAATGCAATGCGTACTATGAGTCATGCGCCTTTCTAAGGGCCAAGTGATTTTTGCTTTAAGTTTACCCATGTGATATAAAGGATTGCACATTTCATTAAGTCACCTTTTGCAAGTAGAAAGAAAAAAAAATCTAATATGAATAGAGATTCACTAGTGCAAAGACCTATTGTAAAATTGTGAAATTTAGTCTCAATAAGGGAGATCCTCTAATCCAAATTCAAACCATTTAGAAAAGCTTACCAAACAAACCTGTCAAAATGGGTTGGTAACTCAATCACCAAGCATTGAAGCTCATCCATAATGATGATAGATACTGACTACAAATCTAATTGATGCTCGTCTTGTCGAGATACTACCACAATATGCATATATAGTGGTGGAAAGAAACAAAAATGACAAGTTTACAACATAAATATTTGCTCTAGAAGAGAAGACCAAATATATGTCCTAGTATCAATAGAAAACAAACAAAAACACCTACAGTGAACCTAATATGATCAGAATATTGGTCAATAATTTCTATTTGGTCACGCAGTGAATGGAGTATGACGGTGGAGATGGCTAAGAATGACCTTTCCTTACAACCAAAATTTTCTATTAGCAAGTTTTGAATAAAAATTAAACACCACAAGCTTTCAAATGGAACGGTTTTGACATAGAAATGGTATTAGATAAAAAAACTAACACATATATGTAAAACTAGCAATATAACATAGAAGGAAACTTTAAGACTGATAATAGCTATAATGGAAGACCTTGTAGCCCCATGATGGGTGCCAAAATGTGAGCAAGATTTTAACCTCATGCCAACATGATCAACACACAAGATAATTAGTCAAGTTTGCAAAGAAAAATCAAGCTCCCTATGAAATTATTGATCACATTAAGATAAAAAAACATGATAATAAAAGAACACAAAGAAAGCATACTGTGTGTATGAATAATGTGAATGCGTAAGCAAGTAATACTACACACCAGTGAAACGTTATATCAAGGAATTCAAATAACAAATCAAATTGAAACAAAAAAATCCCTCAATGGTGTCTCATTGTCCTCTATCTCCAAGGATTCTTTAATTCATTTTTTCTCTCAGATTGTTTGTGCACATGACTTTCCAAATGATAACCTGAAGAATGAGATGCTGAAAATGCAAGAGATATCTTCTACACTACATGATTGCTAAACTAGCTAGAGATGATATGCAAAGATAATGATTGTTGCCTGTATGATGTTGATAATGAAAACTATATGATGAAGCTACAGTAATTAAGATGATGCTAATGGAAGTTCCATGATAAATCTACTTAATATTAAAATGAAAATACTACAATGCTAATTCGTGCTGCCACAATAGTGGTTTACACTTTCTAAGAGATCATGATTTTTGCTGAAATCACATATTTTTAGAAAATATAATGATTTAAGCCTTGAAAAGTTCTATTTAAAGGATTCCAATTAAATATGGTTTGATCAAACCACCTTAGACCAAGTCCCCTTGGATAGAACTCAGCTAGTTTAAAGCCATACCTATAATGGAGTCTCCTTTACACCTATCAAAATGCTGATAAAAAACCACTTTTGATTTACCTTTTGGGGGATCAAATGAATTTATTTAAAATTTATTTTTTTGTAAGTATGTAGTTCTTATTATAAGCTTCCAAAAAAGTATAATTTTAATTAAATTTAATTTAATTATTATATTTATTTATTTTTTCTTGTGAATGTAGGTTTTGCATCGAAAATCAAGCTCTTTGTTCTCCACTTGTGGAAAAATAGAAAATTTTCAAAATAAAAAAATAAAAATATGAGTGCACCAAATATTGAAGTCGTTGATCCAACAAAAAAAAAAAAATTGAATTTAGATACATACAAAAAAAGTTATGCATTATACGGTCCGCCTATGTCTAAATTGTAATTGGTTTGACTTCAAAACTTGATTAAGGAAAAAATATTCAATAAAAACTATCTAACCAAGTGGAAGCACTAGATATTGGAGTTAAAATTAAAATTTGAAAGAATTAGAATTTTATCCTTTATGGAAAAAAAATTTATGTGTATACCGAGCATCACTTTTAAAAATGTTATTTTTGAAAAAACTAGTTTTTCGAGGGAGATGGAAAAGAAGCAATTTGATTCCAAAAATTTTTAAAAATATATATTTAGAATCTACAGAAAAAAAATTCATGAAATTCTAGTTTTCATCATCTTCAAATTCCTCACGGTTTAGCCACTATAGGTGCCCAAAAGTGAAGATTTAGTTAGAAAAAATTATTTCAGTGTCCAGTTTGGCCAAAACTTGTAAACCACTATTGTGGGATCACCTCTATTAAATGCTAAGATGACAATGCTCTCTAAAATTTTGCAAAGTGTAATTATACTTAGCTCTCTATCTGCTTTGTTGTAAATGAGGCTCTATTTATAGATTTTCCAAGGCATGAGCTTAGGTGGTAGGAATCAATGGTCTGGATTTGATCTCAAGAATGGACAGTTGAAGGTGAAGAGGTTAGAGAGAAAAGGGGAGTGTGTTCCCTTTAGAGGAACAAACTGCCAAGTGTGACGAGGAATCAATTGGAGGTGAAAGCCAAGTGTCCCAAATTGGTTAGAATTTGTTGAGGATAAATGCCAAATTAAATATTAGAAATATTTAATTTCATGAGACACATGATGAGGTGGAAGGTGGAAAGAAGTTAGTAGAAATGTGCCTAAATTAGAATTGAGAATTCAAATTTAATAAGACTAAGTTAATTAAATAAAACAAACTAATTAAATTTGTTCATTTAATTAAGATATGAAGAAAATGGTTTAGAATAGGAAGAATTTAGAGAAAATGAACTATATAAATAAAATTTTCAATTTATTTATAAGTAGAAGAATTAAAGATCATTATTTTTAAGTGTATACATTTTGCACCTCTTTGAAGTGATATTTTTGTGACACATTGCTTCAAAGATATTTTTTGCTAATAGTTCTGATAAAAGTTTTCAATATGCCCCAGACGCTGATTTTCAAGTGATGATGTGTGTATACCCTCCCTCGAGAGATAAATCAAGAAATTTTTAATCTTTTATGATTTTACAATTATTTACAATTTGTATGATATTGAGACGATTTATATCCTGATAAAGAATAATGATCATGCCAATTGATTAAATGATTCCATTTCTGAAAATAAAACAATCCCACTTAAATACCCTCCATTTACCACTTTAAAAGGTAAAACGGTGAAAAAGAAGCTCATTTGAATCCATTTTCCATTAGAGATTGAGTTGATTGAGCATTGGAGCAAAAATGGTGATCCCATACCAAACCCATTGATTCAAGCAAGTTCGATGAGACAACTGCTCAACCACGTATGGACCTCCGGTAGGTACCCCGAGAAACCTCTTTTTGAAATTTGAATGTGATTTATGGCACGTTTTGATGTTTTTAAAATCTATAAATCACATTTTGGTGCATATGAGGCCTGGTTTAGTGCATAGGACTCCTATTGTAGTGCATTTGCATTTTTAGTGCATAGATGTTATCAAATGTTGCATCTATTTAATGTTCTAGTGTGTATGAGTTTTAGTGCATATGTTGACTGTTATAACACATAAAGGTTTTTGGTGCATTGATCAAATCTTTCAGCACATTGATGAATTTCTACAGTGCATTCATTTTTTAGCACATAGGTAGACTATTTTAGTGCATTTACACCAGAATTGATAAAATGTTGATTGTTCTCCTTGTTTTTGATGCGTGATGATCTCATCAACTGTTATGTTGATAGGATAGTTGATTATTGACCTCATGATAGATGAGGGTCAATGATAGGATAGATGATGATTAATCTCATGATAGGTGAGAGTCAATGATAGACGCTCAATGGGATTTGATTGAAATCTCATTAGAGCTGATTAGATTGATTGGTAGGTTGATTAATAAAATGTTGATTTGTGATGTGTCATGATGATAGGAATTACGAGTTCTTCAGTCTCGAGAGTGTTTCTAGAAGACTTGGGATATGATTCCACATCTGTTGTAGGCTAATTTGGATGTGATTGGATGATGTGGTTTGACTTATTTGCTTGATATGCCCCAGTATAGGTTAAATAGGGGATTATTGACTGCTTTAGCAGAGAGGTGGGATAGTGACCACAACACTTTCCATATGGCCACCGGGGAGATGACAATTACTGTAGAGGATGTGTATCATATATTAGGTAGTCTCATTGTTGGTGAGCTAGTCATATATGAGTAGACAGAGTAGGGTGGTACCAAGGAATTGAGGGGGATCTTTGTTGATGATAGGATTAGTGGGTATGAGATCCCATGGCAAGAGATGGTTGATTCGTGTGATCCCTTACCATTTGTTCTAGCTGGATTTGTTGGAGGTTTCTTATGTCATGACCATAGGTTGAAGGGAATGTATGTTGGCTAGGGTAGGATGTTGGAGAGTATGATCACATAGGGGATTTGATATGCATGGGGTTCATACATTTTAGGACACTTATATCATGATTTGCATCAAGTGGTATATTTGGGAGTTGTGAGTTTATCAGTTGGGGTTACATTACTTCAGATTTGGGCTTGGGAGCATATATCAGTTACTCAGCCTATAGCAGATCTTAGAGCTCATCTAGTCAACAAGCCATATGTCTTTGGGTACACAAGTTCAGTTGTCTAGCACAAGCTGAGAAAATTGGAGTGTTGGAAGTGTTTTCTTGATGATCTAGAGATTGCGACATGGAGACCCTACTTAGATTTTGAGCAGTGGCCCGAGGATGATATGAAGATGTCATATGTTTGCATTGTGAGGTATTTGATTGGACTAACATAGTTTATTATCGAGAGATTCCTACTTATGAGAGTGCTTCGTTAGTATGGCTAAGTGGAAGGGATGCCCCAAGGAGTTGCCTTATATTCTTAGAGATGATAGGATATTCTAGATTGGGGACCCACCCTATCATATCATGCAACTTGCAAGGTATATTTTGGGTTGCAACCACAAGTATGGGATTACTATCTAGAGATCTCGGCTGGTTCGATGACCAATGAGTATGCTCAATATTTCTATACACACGTTGTACTAAGGATATTAAGTCCAGATCAGCCAATACCAACCTTTGATGACGATGAGAGGGCACCACCACATGCATTGATATAGAGGATGGATGGAGGAGATGGAGATGAGGAGGAGGGAGATGGCGTGGATGGAGGGGATGATGGCAGAGATGGAAGTGGAGGTGGTGATGTAGGTGGTGGCTAGATACTAGATTTTACGGTACCTCAGAGGAGGACATCCATTGTTCCCTTGTGAGAATAATAGACATGAGCATCCTAGGTTCATATTTGTATTCCTTCTCATCAACAATAGGCATAGATTGATGCATTGCAGTTATAGGTGCATGGTTTACAAGGACAACTAGCATAGGCACAAGTGCAGATTTCCTCTCTAATAGGAGAGAGAGATGAGGCTAGATAGAGATGTGAGTAGGTAGAGGCCCTAGCTGAGAGATTATAGAGAGTGTCTGAGGGGACCACTATAGGGGATATGTTCAGAGAGATACGACATTCAGCCAGAGAGGTAGAGTACTATAGGTTATGGTAGTATGAGGCAGTTCCTACAGCATGGCATGCCCCTAGCTATGCATAGTTTGTTAGTGCCAGATTAGGTAAGAGTCATTCTTGGACTACGAGTAGGGGTGTGACTAGGCCACCTCCTAGAGATTCATCAGGTAGGGATCTAGGTGCAAGTCCATCTGGTGGTGCAGTGATAGGCACAGTGAGGCCTACATTGTTTGGGGGGATTAGCATGTAGCTTTGTGCCTGTATTTGATATACTAAGACTTGTTGACGTGGTTTTTGAGACCGCACCAACACAGAATAAAGTCTCCCAACGGACGCTCTATCCTCTCTTGAACAAAGTATTCAGCATGCTAAGATTGCGAGTAAGATCATGCTTTCAACTCCAAGGTTCCTTAGTGCGAATAGGCTCAGTTTGGTTTGATGTGATATTGTTGGTATGTCAAGGGGACTTACACAATTGTTCGACGGCTAACAACAAACAGTAGATTAAGGGCTTTCGTGTGATTCAAATGATTTGGCAGGTGAGCGCAAGTTTCCTAATTCTAACCGGAAATGAACTGAATTTAAAAGGGTGTAGGGCCTAAGAAGTTTATGTGCTACTCTAAATGCAGGATATGTGGAGCTTCGTTTCAATAGACTTCAACCAGACTTCACCTAGCCTCCGTCGGATAGCCTCAGCAAAATCGGTGCAATCTTCAAGGGAAATAGCAGAAGATGTTCAAATTATGACTTAACATGCATACACCATCACAACGACGCATATAAGCATATGAATCACAACCGAAATTAAACTCAAGATAATGTCCAGTTGACCACACAAGGCGAACTTATCATCAACAAGCCTCTAGTGGTATGGAATAAAGCGAAGCTATCTCAATGAAACACCACACACCAAAATAAGCTACTTGCATTAAGCTACTTGGATACGAAAGGAAGAAGAAACCTTGCTAGCATTTCATGACAAGACGAATTCCATCATCAATGAAAAGATCTATTATCATAAAATGTGTTACACAACAATCTCCTCAAAATTTTTCAAAGGGAAAACTTTCTCTCTTCTCCAAATTATGTGAAAATGCTCTACAATGCTATACTATCTAGCTCTAATGCTAATACTCTCTCAATGTCTACTGTCTACTATCTAATGAGTTACAAATGAGGGGGACTCCCCCTTTATATAGCTAGCCAAGTCCCAAAAGACGGCTAGGGTTACAATCAATAGAGTGGCCAGAATCGTGCCACCTCAGCCCTAAACAATATTGCCCTAAAAACCGCCACAGAGGAGAGTGGGGTAATAAATGCGCCATAATGTCCACCATCATCCTTCTAGAAGATTCCACTTGTAGACGCGTTCACACTGTTCTCGATCTTCTTTCTTGGCGTTGTTCTTTGATTTCTTCCACTTGAGGGTCTTCATCTTCGTTACTTGAGTTATGCTAAGTCTTAACACTTAGCCATTTTCTTGCAAATTTTCCTCCTTCGAGATTGAAACTCATCTTCATCGTGCTTCCACCTCAAGTCATCACACTAAGTCATCATCGCTTGGCCTCGGCATTCCTCCTGCAAAACAAGCAAGGAGAAGGGGATCAGATCATTTCATAATATAAATTCAACTTACTCACCTGATTCTAGCACTTTGATCTTCAAGGGCTCATCGTTTTCACTAGCCAACTTTTGCCTTAGAAATTTTAAAATTTCCCTTAGGAAATTCATCAACCTGGTGCCCATTTAACATCTTCATCCCAAAATCCTCGACAAGCTGTGGAAGACCTTAAAATCAACTCCTCATTGATAAACTTCGATACCCAGAAGAAAATTTCCTCCAGAACGCATCGAATTCATGGGTACCCAACGAACGGGTTCATTTTATTTTTCAATTTTGAACCTTAGAAAAAAATATTATTTTCACCATTTTAAATTGATTCTTCGCCTGCGATCTTCCTGTGTTGCTCCAATTTGGAAAACTTAAATTCATCCTGCATTCCTGACTTCATCACCGAGAAAATTGCTCGTGCTTCGGAAAACTTCATCACTCTGAACTCTAGGCGTATTTTCCAAGGGAAAATAATTTGCCTTAGAAAATTTAAAATCATCTTGCATTTTGAAAAATTTCCCTTAGAAAATAATTTGATCACTTGCCGGCGAAAGAAATATCATCCTCACTTAGAGAAAAAATTTATCCGTGCCTAGCACACTGTCATTGCTCACTTCGCACTTCACACTTGAAAATATTTATTTAAAAACCCAACACCTAGGCAACTCCCTCAATACTTAGAAAATCTTTTATTTTTTACTTGAGGCGCCTAGCACTTGCCATTTTATTTTCACACCTCACATGTCTAGAAAAAAATTCTAACACTTTACCACTTAGGCGCATTTGAGGCTAAGAGAGGAAAGAAAAATCACGCCCAACACACTTTATTCACCCTCGTGGCATGGTGCATAGCATTTGGAGAATAGTATTACCACGTCTAGCACTTGAAAGAAAATCATGCCTAGAAAATATTTTCAACACCCTTTAGCATTCACCACTCCTGGCGCATACACAACTTGAAGAGGGACATTCAACACGCCTAGCATACTTTATTTTCCATTCATCAACGCCTAGGATTAACTTCAACGCCTTGGGATATTTCTTCATCACCTTACCTTCAATGTTTAGCAATGTTTACCACTATCTTGAGCGTGTTTCACATTGAGGAGAGGATGTTACCATGCCACAGTGACTTTTATCAATTTTCACTCCCAATTTTCACTTCAAAATTACTCTTTATTGGGCGCATTCAACACAGAGAGAGGAAAGTCAACACACTTCAATCACTTCCAAGCTTATATGGCGCATTTAGAGGTTGAGGAGAATCTTTTCCAACGCCTAGTATGTGACTCTTGGACTTCCTCATTTTGTCCTCACATGGCTCCTTTTGGGCGCATTTAGGCATGCAAGGAGGATGAAAACTGTTGACCATGTTGACCCACTTCCTTCAGGCGCATTTCAAACTTGCTGATGGATGAAACTTTTTTCCAATGCCTTACTCTTTTGTCTTTACATGCCCTGTTTTGGGCGCATTTCTTATAAGCTGAAGGATGGGCGCATATTGCATGGGGTAAAGGATGAATTTATAACGCCATCTACTTGCCTTTGCATCATGGGCGCATATGAAGATAGGAGGAGGATGGGCGCATTTAGGGGGGGCAAGTGGATATCAAACACTTAGAAAATTTTTCAACTTCCATGAGCTTCCCCTTGGGCGCATTTCACCATGGGAGGAGGATAACTTTCTAACGCCTTTCCTTGTGACTTTTCAGCTTCTATTTTTTTGTCTTCACTTTCATGCATTTGGGTGCATTTTGGCCCTTGAGGAGGATGAAAACATTTGACTAGTTTGACTTCATCCAGCTTATGCTTGCATGGGGCGCATTTGAGGTGTGGAGAAGGACGAATTTTACTTAGAAACTTTTACAACTTCCCTCCTTCTCCTTGGGTGCATTTTAGCATGGCAGGAGGATGAAATTCGTTGACTTTCCTTGACCTTTTCTTCTTGTTAACTCCTTGGGTGCATTTTGCCAGTGGAGGTGGATGAGAGTTGAAGTATGGGCGCATTTAGGCAAGGGTGAAGGACAAACATGTTGACTTTTCTTTGACCACTCCAGCTTTGGGCGCATTTTACCTCTGGTGAAGGATGAAACTCCATACTTAGAATTTTTTATGCCTCCTTACTAGCTGGGCGCATTTCCTTTTGCATACTGGATGAAGTTCCAGACTTAGACAAATTTTCATCATCTTTCGACAGCTTACGTGCCCTGCTATTTATAATAAGCCTTCTCATTTTTGCACTTCTGAAACTCATATCAACTTGAAATTTTGAACGTAGCATCCTCATAGCTTCATTGACCTCGGCTAACACCGGGCCGCTTTTAGTTGACTCGCTTTTTTAGCCTCGCTACTGGTGGTTTACTATACCAGTAACCTCATGTTTCCGAGAAGCTCCACCAAGCCCATTGTTGAATTTGAATGAGGCTTATCCTCACCACGGACCTCATCATTTATTAATCGACGCGATGCAATTTGATTTACTATTTTAGTATCGTTTCAATTTGACTTCGCCATAAATAGGCGGCCCGCTTTGACTCGAAATTTCACCTCAAAGAATAGTTTAAAGTTGACGCTGATCGCAGTTGGTTTACATCGATTTTGAAGATTTTGACTTTGATGCCTATTTTAGGCCTGCCGAAACCCTAATTTGTATCAGATGTGATCAAAAGATCTCTCAGAGTGCCTTCGCTTCGCAACACCGGATCGCCTCGCGAACTGAATCACTGGAGGCGACGCTGTGATTAATAATTCCAGAAAAAATAGCAAGTTCCTTATCGAAAGTGAGAATCCTCATTTGCATGTCACACCATCGCCGGCTATCAAAACCCATCGTGAATCACCCGACATGCAAAAGAAACCTCACATGCAAACCCTAAAATAGCCTCTAAGGTCAATCCGGAAGTGATCATCTCGGATTTCTGTATGTTATATCGTCAAAGAAAGGTCTTGAAAACCTTGTATGAATATCCGTGACATGCAAAGAAAACTCGCATCCGACCCCGGAATTCGCGGCCTGTCGGATCGCTAAAAACAGTAAGTTATCCGCTTTGCCTTAAATTTGATGCAAGCACCGATATACCTCGAATGTCGTGGTGATGATCGAATCTCAAAATAGCCGACAAATTGTTCTCAATTGCGCACTTTACTAAAAATAGTGGCACTTAACTGAGCAACTTTTGCCGAGCTCATTGAAGCATACTAACAAGAACGTTAAGCTCAAGTTTCAAGTTATTCACCTCGTTTGACTTCAAATTGGCTGGAAAGACTCAAACCCTAATTTCAGACTTGGCCAAATTCATGTTGAAGCTTGCAGACGGGAACGTCCCCAGGAAGCAGACCATAGAAAGGAGACAGACGGAGAGAGAGAGAGACACAAAAACCAAAGCCAAAAAGACCAGAATGGAGCAAAAATTAGGGGTCCCCATCTTGAATGGGGCGATGTGTGGAAAAGGTCACAACAAGACTGTATGTATACATTTAGTTAGTTAGAGACTTTATGATTTTTGACCATGTTATTGATGTATCTCTCCACATTTTTTGATATCATTGTACACTTGACATTGATTATTTTGAGATTATATGAGATGCTACAAATACTATTGATCTATATGTTGTCTATATGCTTTTATGATGAATTCCTATGATGAATGCATTTAATTTCCATTCTATATTCTATGTGATGTTTTATATGATTATACTATGGGTATGAATGCAATAATGAAATCATGATGCATGAATTATGATTCTATATGCTTTATGGATGATGCATTATAATGTATGATATGGATTTGATTATGCAAATGAGATGTGATGCACCTTATTTTTTTGTATTTTTCTAATGCAAATATATGATTTAATTCATGGATGAATGTATGATATGATAATGATTTCTAATGTATGATATGATATGATTATGCTTATGCAACTATATGTAAATGATCTTTTTGTTAACATAAAATGTACTCAATCCTGTGATGAGAGATACAATCATTTTGAAATTTTCCAGCCTTGGAAAGCCTACATGCAAAACTAATATGGATGCAATCTATCTTAACCATGCAAATCTAAATATGTAATGTTGTCATTATGTCTGTCAATTTTTTGTTCTTGTTATCATCATTGAGCTTTTAATATGTTGAAATTTAGTACAAACATCGATGGTATAATCAGACCATGATGAATTGAGTACAACTTCCATGAATTTTTGATATTGCAAGCTAATACAAGCATCTAGGTATAATTGAACTGATATGACCTGATTATTGCTTGCATAAAATAGACAAGAGTTAATCCTTTTCCTATGCAAATCTAGAATTTCATCAATGATACTTTGTAGAGCATGTCCTGTGAAAAAATTACATAATAGTGATGATTAACTCAAAGACAAAAAAAAGAAGAAAAATATCATACTCGATCATAGCTTCTCTAGTCCATGACATCATTGAGTTGCTCCAGAGAAATGATAACAAAAATAAAGATACAATAGTTGAACATTCATGCTAAACTGATTAAATCATGATTCAGGAGAATATCATCCAGTGAGATTTGAGATTTTTTTTTTATTGATCTTGGTACTTATTTGGATAGTTGGTTTTCTAAAAATTGTGATTGATGTTCAATGTTAAGTTTCATTGTGATCATTATGTTTTCTATGTTGTCTTACTATTGTTTGTTTGTTTTTTTAAGATCAAAGTAGATTTCCCCCAATGAGTTCAAAATTTTTCCCCCAGTAAGAAACCAACCATTTATTATAAATATGCACAATAATTTCCAAGCCAAGGTGAGACATGACCACAATGCTAGGATATGAGGCTCTTCTGATGGACAAGCATAACGATGGCAAAAAGCAGACAGCTAACACACGTTCCAATAGATGGAAAAGCTAATCTATCACAAATAGCATTTGTTTCCAAGTTTTCACTATTTTTTTTAGTGCACTTTTTCTAATTTTATGATATTTTTGTTGTCACCAAGACA